>JABCKD010001122.1:0-20933 GCA_013186415.1 Fusarium sp. NRRL 66088 | reverse complement strand
TAATTAATAAGGGGGTATATTAGAATAGGCCTAAAATTAGGTAGAGATTATAATTACTATAAACTTATTTATAATAATTATAAATAACTATAACTAGTATTAGGTAATAGGCTATTACCTATAATATTAGAAGACTAAATATAGGTATAAGAAGCCTACCTTTATCGCTCTCTTAGATAGAAAAAGTAGCGAAAATCCAATCTCTTCTGCCCACACCCATGTTGCACACCTCTGACTTTTGAGAACTATCATCTTAAGACTCAGCACTAATTGGTCGACGCGCAACAACCCCCCTCACTAATCGCAAGCCCTGTGTCTCAAAGGAGGGCTGGAATAAACACTCATTTGACCGGCCAACCTCAATACTCCACAATCCAGGCCCTGAGAAACTCTACCTCAAAATACCCAATTAGCGTTGTTTTCTCCTCTCTTGTCTCACACTGTACCGGAGGTCACGGAGCTTCGTGGCGTCTTCTCCCTAGCACGCGTCGCGTCTCAATTCCTGCCCTTGAAGTTCAACCCATTTCCAGTCTATCCTTTCAACAAGCCCAACGTCCAGCACACGCCTTCTTCTGCTAGAATTCGACACCATAAAATGCAGTTATGAATTCTGAGCAACCTCCTCTCGTGGAGGCTGTGTTCCACCACCTTGTCCTTCCCCCAAAACTTCCGCGCAAATTCGATGGCGATAACGCCGAGCTGGCCGTGAATCTCGGCAAACGATTGCACGAAGCCTTGCCCGCCTTGCGAAATGTGGGAAACCCCGCCGTCTGGGACGCTTTGGATGCGTCTTTGCGGGCTACCAGGGCCCTAGACCAGGGCTTTTTAGCGGGCGACGACCTGTTGGAGGGATTTAAAACCGTTGCGGAGAGCGAGGCACCAGTTTGGCTTGCTCTCCATATTACGCAGCAGAATGCTGCGCTTTTAATTCACCGTAATGCTTCGTAAGTACTACATTCCCCTACCTGCTACACACTGAAAACATTTTGACCTGATTTGATATTTATAGTGGTGAGAAAATCATCTTCGAGTCTTTCCAGGTCTCTGCGCCTGTACGAGACGTTCTCAACGCAACCCATGCCCTCACCTGGGACTTTCCTGGCCGTGCAGTCTCAGTACCCCTTCACATCTTCAATGATGCATCGTTCCAACAAAACTTGTCTGATTTCCTCGAGCAATCAAGTACCGAGGCTTTCGATCAGTTTGCTGCACGAGCAACCAAGGGAGGCCAGTCGGTTGTTGAAGCTCGAGACTGTTCGAGCTCTGCCCTTGTCAACGACATGCTCATGTCGCTGTTAGAGGGTCTGGGAAATCCTACCACCGTCCGTCAGGTTCGAAAACGAGTCCGTGATGATGTCGTCCTAGATTCATCTGATGTCCCCTGGAGACGTTCCCCCTACTGGCTGGTTCTCCGTGTCACAGCTGCACGACTCATCTCCGCCATGTTGGGGGACATAGATGAGAGGATTGGCAGGGTATACTACAAGTTCCTCATATGCGTTGTCTTGGCCAATCTTCTGGGAGAATCTGTCGAAACTCTCCCCCCTGAGATGACGCTGATTCTCCAAGCAAAACTATGCCGTCGCCTTGCTAAGCTCGAGTCCGAGAATAAGGCTGCGACAGGTACTCTGCGTTTGGCGTACGAGGATTTTTTCTCCGCTACGAGGGCATTCTTTGAAGGGACCGTTGACCGCGCAAAGCGGGAGGTTGTTGCCCAGTGGGAGAATTACAAGGCGAGCATCGTTCGCCAAATTCCCCTTCTTCCAAGGCGTGCACCGAGGGATGACCTGTCCCTCAGACTGCCCAACAGTGGTCCAATCCTGCTTGATCTTCTCTCAAAGACGTCTATGGACACGAGCCGCGGGGTGCGACTTGACGTCCCATCTCTGCAAGAAGGCACAATCTCGCAGGTCAATCAGTTAACAGCTCGATACACGTCACTCATCAACTACGAGGAGAGCTTCAAAGGGGCATTCAAGGACCCTTCGCGTGATTCAGGGCAAGTATGCATCGAGTTCTCGAAGAGAATCAACACATATCTAAAGAAAGGTGAGAAAGCATGCAGAGACAACCCTTTCTTGATGAGCCGATACCTCCTGAGATTGTTTGAACTCTGGATGCACATGGACCGAGCAGCCATTTACGCATGTCCTCTCCTCAAAGACTTCCATCCCATCTTTGTTCCACAGGCATTGGACGTCCTTTGCCTAATGACCATGGAAGAGATGGAACGGCTTGCCCATGTCCAGGAGTATATCGCTGGCCGTGTGAAAGACCACACCAAGCATGGCAAAACAATTTTCAGCAACCCAAGAATCGAGTCGGCATTTGCGTTTGACTATGTTTACGAAACCACGGCTGGAGAATCCATGGTTCAGCTAATCCTGGAGATCGAAGAAGCTTCAGAGAAATCCAGAGAGTCCAAGGAAGCAGAGCTGGAAGCCCTGACCGACAAGTACCGCATACTTACCCAAGAGATGCAGAGTGCATCCTGCACTTGCACTCGACGACCTGATGGCACAACGGACACGAAGGGCTGTCAGAAATGCAAGAAACGCCGTGATCGGAAGACCCTCAAGCTTATGGTCCACGAGGATTTCCTCCCATCGAGTGAGACATACGACGACGAAGCCCACTGTGCTGCCATTGTGTATGAGCTGCGTATCCCCAAATACCTCGCAGCTTATCGACAAGCAACGTGGAACCTGTACGTCCTGGGAAGTCCACCTGCGTTGACCCAATCGCCCAATCCGATAGTCGTTCTAGACCAGGTCGACAGACTCAAAGACTTTGCACGCAAGCGCCCTAAACACAAGCGCCCTACACACAAGCGCCCTACCGACAAATATTCCATCACGCTGGCGTCGCGGAAAAAGTTGTTTTCACAGACTCATTGGCGCAAGATGAAGCTCCCAAAACAGCCGCACGAAGTAATACTGCCGTTTGGAGCAGAGTTCTCATACTATGATGGGTCATCTAGGCTCTGGGCCGACGAGCTCCCCGAAACGCCATGGTTTCAGCATCTGCTTGGCCCTTGGCTTCCGGAGGGTGTTCTTGATCCATATGAGAACTGCGATCAGTCCAAAGAGAAGGTGTATCATCCAACATCGTCTGACATAATTGCCAACGAAATCGACTGTCCACAGGACATGTCCATACACGAGTTTTCTGCTTATCAACGGGTCGTTTCTGGACGAGGTCGACGGTGGCTAGGTTTGCTCATCGAGCTATCATCTACCAACATCAACTTCAGCAGTGAGATTACTACAACCCTCTTCACACGTCTCGCCCTACAAGCTGGCCCCGCCGTTCTGGAGCGTGGGACTCTAAGGGAGGCACACGTCACCTTCCATGACCAATCTTTCTGCGGGACACTACATGGGCGGCTTTCCTCCTGGTTGGCTTCTCTGGAATCCAATTGCCGAGAAGTCCACTGCATGGGCACGATTGTCACCCTCAGCCTGAGACTATATCATTTATGTCCACCAGGCTTCAAGGAGAAGGCGCTTGACTTGTTGGTAAGAATTCGACACATCACCTCCAACTGGATCGTGCAGTTGCGCCACGAGGCCCGGGTAACCCCGGAAGGTGAAACCGCGCGCAAGTCTTCAGATTACGCGTTTCGAGCTGCCCTGCTTTGTCGTCAGACATTCTCGATATACGCCGACTCTCAGGGCCCACATGCAACTCTGGGTAGCGACGATGTGCAATGTTTCTTCCAGGCTTCTATTGCCCTTCAAGAGCACCTCTTGGTTAGTGTGGACGAGCTGAGCCCTGCTCTGAAGCATCTTCTCGTCCAGGATCTATCCACTTGCTATCGCATGCGGACCATGATCAAGAACTGGGTCCAAAAGAGCCCCCATTGCTTAGAGAATGCCATCAATGAGACGTGGAGTGATACCGGGGGCCTCGAGAAAAGAGCCTACTCTGAATGGACGTTCCTCTCAAAAACCCATGATTGGTGGGCTACAGCGCAGGTCGAAGGGACCAAGTGGACAGCCCCCCAAGTGATACACTACCACATGATCCAAGGCCACCTCACTGTGGACGGAAAGCCACTTGGCCGACTCCCCCTCCAGATGAGAGAGGATGCAGCCATCAAGGAGCTCTTTGGCGGGCAGCACTTGCTGACGCGTCCGTCCAACCTCCTAGAGCATCAACTGGTCAATGAGGTCGATGGGCACCAGATTCACTTCGGCTCCAGGGACGGAAAGGTCATCATTCGAGCCATTTTTCGAGGATCTCTGCTAGAACACGTTCCGCGGACAGTTTTCAAAGGCAGTTTGGGCTATGATCTTCCCTCAGGGCTTGTGGACGACTGTGTACACTGGCTCAACTTGGAGACTGGGAAGGTCGAGATGCGCCGCAAGCCCCGAATATGGTTCCCAAAGCCATCAGATTGGATCCTTGATGTCCACAACCGCCAGGCCGTCAGAAATGTAGGCCGCCGGAAGCATGGCGCGCCAAGCTTGGGTACTTATCTGGTCGAGCCTCGATCCGAGGTTGGGCAAAAGATCTATCACATCTTTCAAGGATTTGAAGATGTCGAAAGGTTGACCATCTACCAACCATCCGGTGCTGGGCCTTTATCCGTTGAAATGAAGCGCTTGGAGATTCGATTCTCTGTCAACACCAAGGGCCTACTTCAATGCCGACAGCTCAAGGCAGAGGTTGACCCTCAACAGGATGTGGGCACTCTATACGGGCTATACAGCCAGATTCAACTGCGTGGTCTCGCAAATCCTGACAAAAAGAGTGTTCTCGTTCCCATTGGCAGCATACGTTGGGAGCGAAGGGGAATGCATGTGGCGGTCGGTCTCGCAAACGAAGGCTTGTACGCAAACGAAGGCTTGTACGCAAAGTTCACCGTCGACCAGCTCCTAGGTCGACTTGACTGCCCACCAGAGCCACTCCTCCTCTACCTGAAAGCAGCACTGCACGCACTTACCTCGTTCCCTCTGCCTGATGGACTCACTGGCCGCACCGGGACCGAAGAGGCACGTCACTGTCTTCTTGCGGCTCGGAGTCAGCCGTGGGCTCCTCTGCAGCGCTCCTCTCGAGAATACTTGTCCGTCATAAGGTCCCTCTCTCCCAACCGGTGGCTTTACCCACCGGGGCTCAATGTCTACCAGAAAGTCAAGTGGGACAGTTACCTTACCATGACGATTCAGCACGAAGGTCTGGCTCCCCTCGTTGATAGTATCGCCCTCCGATCAGCGGACCTGGAGACGTTTGCTCCGACAGCCCCGACGCCCGAGACGGAAGAGGGGTTTGAGTTTGGGTGTGACGACGATGCCATCAAGAGGTTATGCCTTCGAGGTCGCATACGGCGACAACTCTACGAGCGTGTCTGTTTTCCCGACGACTCGGAGGCCCTTCAAGCAGCTACACCAACTGTCCATTATTCTCCCCTTTCTCTTTCCAAACAAAGCTCGCAAGCTTTTCAGACCACTCGTGCGTTACGGGAGCCTACATCTGGCGTGTCTCGGTTCTCTAAACTGACGCCCGTGGTGCAACGATGGGAGACGATCGGGGGATTCGATAAGGCGACTATTGGGGTGGACATTAGAGCCATCCTAGACTTGAACATCTCTGAGCTCTGGGGTTCTTTTGTCCGGGCATGCCTGGGTAAAACCTCTAACTCTGGAGGGACTTATGATGAGCATTTCCAACTTGCATTATTGGCCTTTGATAGGGAGACTGACATGAACATTGTGTCTTGGCTCGTTGCATTGTCCAAGAACCCCGCGTTAAGGGCTTTCCAGCCTCCAAAGCGCCCGGAATGCGAAGATTTCAACTCTTTCGATCCTTCGAAGCCCTTGGCATTTACAGGTTTCCACGTCTTTGAAGCCCCCTCAGAGGAGACCTTGACGGCACTGGTGCTGAACAAACAGCCAGCCTACGAGGACTGGCTAGAGAACATGGCAGAGGAGGATACGTCAGGGGACGGCACATCAGAGGACGACGCGTCAGAGGACGGCACATCAGAGGACGACGCATCAGAGGACGACACGTCAGAGGAGGAGAATGATGAGCTGAGCAGCGAGCAATATTACGCTTTGCAAGCAGAAGAAGCAGTCAGGATCGCATCCCTCATCGTTCATGAAGGGCCTGGCGTGCTCCTTTCCACCGAAGAGTTTGAGAAGCTGGTCCAAGAGTTCTCTATCGAATGCATCGACCTGGAGATAGCTTGGGAGAACATACAGCCCGAACTGCAAAGGCTGTCTTACAATCTTGAGTTGTCCGTCTATCTTCTCCAGGTAGATGAAGCTGTCAAGGAAATTCGTCAACACCAAACCCCGGCGGTGAGCGAGAGACACGACAAGATCTGGAGCTCCAAGCCAGCAACGTTGACGAGTCTGAGGCCAAATCACGGGAATAGTGTGTTCAGCGTACCTCATCTCACAAGCGGCCTGATGAAAAAGGACATCCAATTCAACCATGCTACAAGAGATCAAGCCACCATGGACCAGCTGTCTCGCAGTTTCGCCAATAGAAACATTAGGAAAGATGACAAGGCTCCGAAGACCTTCTCTCTCGTCCCCCAAGAAATGACAACTCTCTCCAGGATTTTCAAGAGATTCACCGCCTCACCGGAAATCACAAGACAACAGTACGGAAACGATCTCGAGGCATCCCTTGAAGCCCTGATCAACGACCGCAAGGTCATCAAAAAGCCCAAACGCACGCACTTTCCCGGTGGTCTTAATCAGGCGATTTCCCAGGCTCATCAAGTCCTACACGAGCATGTCTCGGCAATTCGAGCTTCTCTTTCCGACGGTGAAACTGGCTTCCAATGGCTCGACGCAGGCAACCTGTGGCCATGTCTTTCGCCCGTCATGCTTCTTGAGCAACTCAGGCACAGTAACAAGTCACACTCGAGCTCCAATATGCGAAACGAGTTGTTGTTGTACGGTGTTCTCTTTACAAGACTCCAGAGGCTCGTCCGAATGCGTGATGCCGAGCTCTCCCGAGATGAGAAGCGGTTACGTGAGGAACAGGAGCACGAAGGTCATTCGAACTGGTCTCCTCTTGAGCATCCAGAGTGGCTCCTCCTTGAGATTGACAACAACATCCTCATCCGTCCACCTCAAGTAGATGTGGCGAGTGCCATTATATGGCCGGCATCAGAGTCCAATTCAGTGCTTCAGATGAACATGGGCCAAGGTATGTTTCTACGGCTATCACAAGGAAGCAACTCTGTCTAACCAATCTTGCAGGCAAAACCTCATGCGTCATACCCATGGCGGTGGCGATGCTAGCAGACAAGACACAGCTTTGCAGGCTTATGGTACCTCGTGCCCTTCTCCACCAAACAGCACAGGTTCTCCAGAGTCGTATTGGAGGTCTAGTTGGTCGCCAGGTCTGCCATATCCCTTTTGCACGACGGTCTCCAACAAGTGTAGAAGCCATGGATCGCTACCAAGGCCTTCACCGAGACATTCGCGCATTTGGAGGTGTCATGCTCTGCCTGCCCGAGCATATCCTCTCCTTCAAGTTGAGCGGAATACAGAAAATGGCGGACGGGCAACAGAAGCAGGCCAAGAGAATGGTCGAAATCCAACGATGGCTGGATACGTCTAGCCGTGACATCCTCGATGAGTCTGACTTTACCCTCTCGGCAAAGACCCAATTGATCTACCCCAGCGGTATCCCTACGGCTATTGACGGTCATCCTCAGCGGTGGCGGGTGGTGGAGGACCTGTTGGCACTTGTTGAGAGCCATCTATCTCAACTCCAGTCGAGTTTCAAGGACGGAATCGACGTGAGAAGGCGTCATCGAGGCTACCCCATCATCCATTTCTTACGCACAGAAGTGGAAGACAGCCTCAATACCCTGCTCGTGCAAGATATCTGCAAAGGACGCCTCCCTCAGGTTCAGCTAAAGGATCCGACCAACCAGCTTGCCCAAAATGACATAGGCATGATTGTCTCGGGCGCCGATGTGTCTCCTTTAACTTGGAAAGATGCAGCCAGGTCGCTCATAGACGACGTCTTCGGGTGGAAGATGCTTCATTTGCTGCGTGGCCTCATCTCTCAGCGCGTGCTGCTCCTCTGCCTGAAGAAGCGATGGAATGTGCAGTACGGCCTTCATCCTCACAGGTCCCCTATCGCAGTACCTTTTGAAGCCAAAGGTGTCCCTTCTGAGACGGCAGAGTACGGTCATCCAGACACGGCGCTTGTGCTTACTTGTCTTGCTTTCTACCAGACTGGGTTATCAAAGGTTCAAGTGGCCAAGAATCTACAGCACATCATGAAGTCTGATGATCCAGCGGCGCACTACGAACGTTTGGTCCACTCGTGCAGATTACCAGCGAATCTACAACAGTGGAACTTGCTGGACATAGACGACGAGGTGCAAATGGATGAGCTGTGGCAACTCTTAAGATTTGATCGGAATGTACTCAACTACTTCCTCAACAACTTTGCGTTCCCGCAGTATGCCAAACAGTTCAGCGTGAAGCTTCAGGCTTCAGGATGGGATATTCCTCTCCTATCTAACAAACCATCGAGCAAAAACCTGACAACTGGTTTCAGTGGTACCAACGACAACAAGAGAATCTTGCCCCATACGATCAAGCAGGACGACTTGCCAAGCCTGGTACAGACAAACGCAGAGGTTCTCAGCTATCTCCTAGAGCCGCGAAATCAGAGATTCTATCAAGCCGCTGACTCGACCGGTAAGCACTTGACGGAGACGGGTCTTCTGGAACTTCTCCGGAAGGAAGGTATCAACATTCTGATCGATGCTGGTGCCCACATCCTCGAGATGGAGAACCACGATCTCGCGTCAGCCTGGCTCGAGATTTTCCCAGAAGCTCAAGGCGCCGTCTACTTTGACCATGAAAGCAGGATCATGGTTCGCGCGCGTTTCCAGAAGGCCGCTGTTCCTTTGCTGGCAAGCCCATTTGCGGACAACCTCGAGAATTGTGTCGTTTACATTGACGAGGCTCATACTCGTGGTACAGACTTGAAGCTGCCAGTCACCGCCAGGGCAGCCGTAACCCTGGGTCTTGGCCAGACCAAGGACCAAACAGTCCAAGGTAAGTGATGAGTAGTGAGACCGTGGATCATTATGCTAACCATATCAGCCGCCATGAGACTAAGGCAACTTGGTTCGACCCAGTCGGTTGCATTCGTGGCACCTCCAGAGGTGTACCAAAGCATTCTTCGCTTACGGAGCGTTTACAACGGCATCTTCACAAAGCATCTACCCGTGACGTCCGAAGACGTGGTTCACTGGCTACTTGAGCAGAGCTGCACGGCGAGCGAGAACATCATGTCACTCCACCTGGCCCAAGGCTTTGACTTTTGCCGGCGCACAAATGCTCTTTGGAGGGACCTTGACCGTATCCATATGAACGATAATAGGAAGCGGCTTCTCCAGGCCATACAGCTACGAGAAGATCAAACACTTGAGCAGCTCTACGGCGCGAGGCAGCCGGACCTCGGAGAGTATTCACAACTTAATTTCCAACGCTTGATCGATTTCAGGGTAAATCTGAGCCAACAGAGACTCGAACATTGGCGCAGTGGCAATATCGCGCAATCTTCAGCTTTCGAGGAGGTCGAACAGGAGAGAGAGGTCGAGTTTGAGGTTGAGCAGGTCCGCGAGAAGCAGAAACCTACCCGTTTTACTCCATGCGCTTTTGAGAGCCTCGATTCTAACCTCGTTGCCTTTGTTCGACGTGGACAATTCTACATTCAGCACTTTGAACAGGCCTTTGGGTTAATTGCTAGAACAAGTATTGGACGCCGTTTCGGTGTTGAGAAGACTTCTTCCAGACTCTTTCTCTCTGGACAGTTCGCGTCCAGCGTTCGAGACAAAGCAAGAGACGACATCGTGGTAAGTAACTCTCCTGTGAATCGCCCAAGTCAAAAACGCTAACATAGATAGCGCCCCGTTGAGTGGATACTCTGGAGTTCAAGGACCAACATTGTTGTCCTTGTCACTTCAGAGGAGGCTGAACTCCTTTTGCCGATCATTCGGGAGGTGGAAAAGCCCTGGGTGCGGCTTATCGCTTATGCCGCTCCGGTTGCAAAGTCGATGCAGGTGTTCAACACACTCCAGTACTTGACCATACCGGCGGACCAAGACCCATTACCAGCCTGGGTCTCTATCGAGGTAGGCATCATTGCCGGACGCCTTTACTTTGAATACCACGAGTACGAGCCGCTACTCGCGTGGCTAGGAGTTGCCAGGGAGTCCAACTCCGAAGATGCGGTCAGGCGGGGTCTCTTCATCCACTACCCCTTGAAGTTTCTCTTAGAGTGGTTGACCTATCGTCGTCAAACGGCTGATATTCTGCACACTCCGATGGGGTATGTATGTCAGGGTCGAGCTCTTCATGCCACACATGCATTCTTCAACTCGACGAACCTTCGGGAATTGGAGGATATATCCTCTGGTCTGAACCGCTTGCAGATCGGGAACGGGAACCTTGGGGATGGCAATGCTAGCGAGGATGATAGCGGGTGGGAGGAAGCAGACGGAGGGGTGGGCGTCCTGGGTGTCACTGATGCCGTTGATGCCGAGGAGGAGTTGTGAAAGAATCCGATGTAAGATAGGTATCACAAGGAAATAAGGCCATAAATGAGGAAGTTTCTGTATTCCTCAATTGCTGTGCCTCTCTCTCCGTTTCCATAATGACATTAACAAGGTTGAATGAAGTGCTTAATAGTGCATGAATGCGATCCACGTCATAGTTCAAGTGAGGTTATGCTTTATCCCAAACCCCGGTTCCGTGGGTCGAGAAAAGCAACCCGTCAAGGACCACAAAAGGGTGTAGGAATCACAAAGAAAAGGCTTCAAATGTCCTCATGTTGAGGAAAATGCCATGTCTATTATGCCAATCTACTACTCGTCATCAAAGTCATAAGCATTGACAGCGAGAGGTGCCTGGTCTCGTTTATTTCTTCACCCCTGGCTGGGCTGTCGTAAGCCCCTTGGGCCGCCACCCCAGCTACATGGCGTCCTCTCATTGGCTAAAGCACTCCAGCCCAGCCTTTACAGTCCAATCATGCATGACTTATTTTTACCGCCTTTTCGCCTGTAGTCAGCTCCCTGCTCCATCTTCATCCTTACACCACGCCCGTGAGTCCTTTCGTTCGAGACCGATATCGACCTTGTTCACTTTTTGGACTTCTGGCTCTTCAAATATGGGGCTGGAAGATCTAATACCGAGAGCGCTTCGCGACAAGAGGCTACAAAAAGTGGCGTTCGAGGCTGCCACCACCCTTGCCGCGGAGTCACCAGTCGTCAAGACTGTCCAAGCCGCCTATCAGATCACCAAAGTTGGAGATGTCGTCAAAAACACTAATAATCTTCTCCTTAATGCATCCGATACAGTCAGGAGTGCCCAGACCATCCTTCCCCAGATGCACATCATGGGCCAATCCTTGGTGGACACGGCAAGGCTACTGAGCAAGTTCAGTATGGTAGCTACAACACTTGGCATGGGTGCCAACATTATTCAGACATACCAGGGTATTCAAGCCCTTAATCTTATAGCTGCCAAGCTAGGAGATATGGGAAAGAGTCTTGAAGCTCAGACAGCCCTCACTGCTCAGCGAGACTTTCCGCAATACGTCTACGACATGATCCGGGAGCGGTTGAGTCAGACTGCTGTCGATCCAGATCGTGAGCACTGGTTCTTTCTCTACCACCCAGATACCGACTGGTACCCCAAGTTCTTCCATCTCGTTGAGGAGAAGCCCCTGGACCCTCGCTTTTGCGGCTATACCAACCAGCTCGACACAGTCTTCATGTTCATGCTAGCAGCCCGGGAACGAATCACCGAGAGGGAACTCCGAAAAGGACGCAAGAAGCAGCACTGTCGCCCCATTCAGCTACATCTCATCATACCAGCATATCAATCCATCCTTATCCCCGAGAGCATCCGGATCCCGGATGAGATTGGCGATTTCGTCATCGAGGGTCGGATCAACAGCAATAGGCCCTTTGTATGGCTAAACCTCCCGGAGGACCAAAAGTACTATACATCGGACGTGGGCTTTTGGACACCACCACCCCTCGGATGGTGGAATCAGGCCATGACGTGGTGTGGTATTACCGAGAAGCCACCAGAGTATGGATCACCCAGAATCCTAGGCATGGGGCCTCAGCCAGGCCTAATCGAGGGCGAGGTCGAAACCGAGGAGAGAGTCATCACTGTTGAAAAGGACAAGGCCATGCTTGAGGAGGCTCCTAAGGAAGACGGAATTACGGAACTAGTGAGGAGACACTCCAACGAGTCTTCGCTCGAATTGGTTCAAGCAGCGAAGAAGCGTTCTACACCGCTGCATAAGCGTGGTAAAAGCCGTCTAACATCACGGCGACGTGCATAGATACATTGGGTACACTGGATTGATGGGCAGATTATCTTTTTCTTTTGTTTATGGCATGGGCATTGATGAGATTGACGACACCAAGATACAGAAAGGGAACATGAGCATCTGGGAAGTTCTGATACAGAGGTCATGGTTAATGGCCTGGATTGAAATTTCATTTTAGCTACATTATCAGCGATACTTACGATATTTGCATCCCATAGACACACGGATCAATAGAGCAAAAACTTATGGCATGGTATAAATCATAACACATATCGGCCAGTTCCTCTTGTGGAATATGATATAGAAAGATATATAGACACAGACGGTAATGCTCTGGGCACGCAAGAACAGGAGGAGATGATTTACCAGCCGTGTGGTCTTAATTATGGTGATACTGGATATCAGGCTAAACTCTCGGGGCACTCAGCTATGTCGGATCGGGAGATGAAAGCCTCGATATGCTTGATCCAAAAGAGTTCCATTGCAGCCCGAGACACGGTCATCAGTGAGCGAGGTACTTCAGGATGCGTGATTCAGGGACCTTAACCATGAAATAATAGTATTCCGAAGTTCCAGCACAGTCGCTGGCGATGACAACATCCATACAACGCTGGCAAAAGTTGCGTAAATGGGTAACGTAAATCGAGGGACAAACGTAACTGAAACACTGCAAATAGATGATGAAAAGCTGCTATAACCTGGGGCCGCCCAATCACTTCAGTTACAACGTGGGGTTCGCACACTGGGACGCAAGAATGTCAAGGGGTCACAGGGGTTGCGGAGCCGTTACCAATGGAGAACCCGCGGCTTGTCGTGTAATTTTGATCAAGAAAATCCCTCAATTCTTTACTTACAGCCAAGCCACATTTGTATATCTTACTTACACTTTCTCTCAAGCAAAAGCAGAGGAGAGTCAACCCTGTGATAAACAAGCCAACAGCGCGTCGACCTTCAAGGTTTTAGTCCTGCGGAATACGGTCAACTCGTCGCCCGCTCTCGTCGTACACGAGGGTGCCCATGGACCCGGTCAGCGCAATCGGCTGTCCGTACACCAATATTCATTCGTATCAGACCTAGAGCTGACAAGGAGATAACAGTGGTAGCGGGCATCGTCCAACTAGTCGAAGTCGGCGCCAAGGTCACTAAGCGTCTCGCCGACTTCAGCAGTGCTGCCCTGCAGGACGATACGCCCCAGGCCTTCAAACAAATCAAAACTGCTCTCCCTCTCATTGTAGCCAATCTACAACGCGTACAAGCTGACAGCAACAATGCCGCTACACGAGATCAAGCTGCTCTTCACAGCGTTGTCCAAGGTTGCCTCTCAGAGGCCCAAGAACTGGACATGATCCTCGAGAAGGCATGTCCGTCTACTGGGGACTCCAGCTGGGAGAGACGGAAAAAGGCACTGGGCAGTCTAAAATATGACAAGAAAGTTGAAAAAATTGCGACGGCTATGAATAGTTATGTCAGCATCTTGACGTTACATCAGGTCGTTGATCTCTCCCAGAACTTCAAGTTCGAGAAGCCGCCCTCGTACGAACAGACGTATTGGCTAGTTCCCTACGACAAAAATCCATCTTTTGTGGGAAGAGATGCTATCTTTAAGGAGATTGAGAGTGCCTTGACTGTGGAAGAGGGAATACAACCGAAAACAGCACTGTACGGTTTGGGAGGCATCGGGTGAGTCGTATCTGGTTCCCTTGGAGCCTGTATCTGACGCATGACAGAAAGTCACAAGTTGCTCTGGAGTATTGCTATCGGAAAAGAAAGAAAGATCCGCGATGCAGCATCTTCTGGTTAAACGCTGCTACAGTAGCACGTTTCGAGGAGTCACTAAACCGCATAGCGAGTCAATGCGGCCTCATCTCGAATGAACAAGCAACAGATTCTTTCGCCGTGTTGAAAGACTGGCTTGAGTTCCGACACCAAGGTCCTTGGCTGATGGTGGTGGATAACGTTGATGACCAGAATGCCTTTTTCAGCAAAGAGATGCGAACTGGAAAGCTACCATCAGATTGTATACCCCATTGTGCAAGAGGGTCACTGATATTCACCACCAGAAGCAGTGATGTTGCCTTCGATGTGGTCAGCCCGTCAAAGCCCATCATGATCCAGGAGATGGAAATGGCCGAGGGTATTGAGCTGGCCAAGAAGCGATTGCCCAGCGATACACCTAAAGAACTTCTGATTGAATTACTCGAGGTACTTGAGTTCATCCCCTTGGCAATCACTCAAGCAAGCGCATTCATGGCAAAGAGAAGAAAGACGGTGCGGCCGTACTTGGACCTATATCAAAAGAGCGATGTAACTAAGATGAGGCTTCTCAGTTACGAGTTCTCAGATCATGGCCGTCCAGGGAGCTCGATGGAGTCGGTCGCAAAAACATGGATGCTATCCTTTGAAGCGGTCCGCGAGTCGAGTCTAAGAGCGGCCGAGATATTGTGTCTGATGACATTCTTTCAACATCAATCAGTCCCCGCGATTCTCCTACAGGACGAGGAAGAGGACGAGTTTGACTTTCAAGATGCTGTTGCAGCGCTGAAGGCTTTTTCGTTTGTCGACGCTAATGAAGATGATACCATGTTCCGCACGCATCGACTGGTACAACTGGCGACGAGGTGTTGGCTTGACCAGGAGGCGCCCTCTGAGACGGAGAGATGGGCGTCCGCAGCTCTTAACTCTGTGGTAACACATTTCCCTGGACCGACCTCGCACCCAAATGCAGAATACTTCACCCTCGGCGAATCTCTACTTCCTCATGCGGAGCTCATGTTGCAACATCAGCTCAAGATGCCTTCCAAAGAGGTGGAGCTTGCAAGGGCAAGGCTTCTCAACTCATCAGGACGATACCTTCACTGGAAAGGTAGTTATGACGAGGCTCGGTCTCGTTTCCAAGAATCGATGCAAGTCAACATGAGACTTCTTGGTGAGAGTCATGTCGATACAATGACCAGCACCGGCCTCTATGGGTGGTCACTTGCCATCGTTGGCCACAACCCAGACGCGGTTCCCATTCTTGAGCATCTCGTCCAACTTCGAACGAAGGTACTCGGCAAAGACGACCCACAAACAATTGACGCGTTAAGTGACCTTGCTCACGCTATTGTTGCTACGGGCGACCTGCAAAAGTCAGAGGCCATGCAACGCGAGGCGGTAGCTTGTAGTGAGCGTGTCTTGGGTCGGCGACATGGCAGTACCATTGATTGCATGGCGTTTTTGGCCCAGGTCCTTCATCAGCAAGGGAAACAGGGTGAGGCAACAGCTCTTCAGCGCGAAATCTTCACCACCACGCTTGAAGTGCTTGGACCCAGACATATCAATGTACTGATGGCGGAGGGTAACCTCGCCTCCATGCTAAGCAATGACCGAGAAACATACAGTGAAGCCTACGACATCTTCAAAAGCAATATCCAGAAGAAGGGGGAGGTTTATGGACTTGATCACAGGGAAACGTTAGTGACCGTCTTTCTGTTTGGGGTTTTACTTGAGAATATGGGCAGGATTGAGGAATCAATACAGCTGCATGTGCAAGTGTTGGATGACATTAAGGATGGACCAAGGCAGAATATTCTGTCAACTCAGAAAGGGAGGGAATTGCTTGATGATAGATTGAAATGGTTGCGGAATGCATCGATTGAGCCGGGACAGGGTCAAGAGAGCGCGACGTAATCGCACTCAGACAATCGAGCATGAACTGGCGGAGTGAGATGCAAGCGGGACTCGTGGGTAGGTAGGAAAAGCCAGGATGTCGTCTGGGCTAAAGGGAGCAGATCAATCGAGCAACCTGACACATGGGAAACCAAGCCCCGACGGTACTTACGGCGCTTAGGACCGAGGAACATAATTGAGTGAGTGCGGGAGAAAAGTTTGGCATATGGCGCAGTAACAGCAGCATATTGATGAAAGATATTTGGGGTTCGTTCAACAACTGAAGCTCTTCTTCGTATGGCCACCTAAAGCGTCCAATACAATGAAAAGTGGTAAATCAAAAATTACGCCCCCCATGGTCCCGAAGGACAATGGAGCATGGAATGACGCCGCGCTGTGCAATGCAGGCCCTCCAAACTGGTGTCCCCAAATCTTGAGCTAGGGAAACCGGAACAAGGTAAGTATGAAGAAGAAAAGGAGAAAACGAGCAAAGGGCGGCAGGAGACAGCCAATTTATAGATGCTGAAGGGCTATGTCAATGCCTTGTTGCCTGGGGCTGGGAGGTTGCATGGAGATTGCCTTCTCGGCGGCGTCGGCCAATAACCTTCAGAGTATCGGTGAGGCAGGAGCTTATTGTTACTTCTTACGTATGCTTAATCTGTTGAGACAAGAATAGCGGATCTATGACCGGGGGGAGAGACAACTTGCCGAGGCGGAAATGAGAAGACAATATGAAGCGAGATGAATTGCTCCTCCAAAGCCCACTTAGTTCAGGTGAGGGCTGACAACCCTTGCAATCAGCAAGATTCTTTGCAAACACAGTGTCAGAACTGGCCTTGGATGACATGTCTTGCATAACAGTGTTGTTATGTACGGTAGTAAGTCAACATTATGTTGAAAACTGAACGAGTAGCATTTGCCATTCTATAGGTTGTCGAAAAATGTTGCCTCTCAGGCACCGTCAAAGGCGTCTTTAGCCTTTCATAACCAAAGCTAAATAAATGGCTAGAAACTTCCATCACATTCCAACCCTATTCTAGCCATCATCACATTCCTCCGTCCAGCGGTCGAGTTGTGAAGCATGTCTTGACTATCGCTCTGGGGTAGCAAAAATGGTCGCCGGAATGGTACAGTGGGGATCACAGCCAAATCCGCCCGGTGTTTTTTTGCGACCTCAAGGGCAGTCTCCAAAGTGCATTAGTGGGCTACAGAAGTTCAAGTCATCTTCTTGGTCGAGACTCGCATGATTCACTGAAACCGTGGAATGGAAGTGGTACCTCGTAATACTCGAGGATTCATTGTGTACGGAGTAATTGGCACTGGAATGTGATGGCATCGGGTGGCACATAACTTACCGTTCGCCTCTTGCATGTCAAACATCCTGTGCCACGTTTAAAGTGTGCCCGTGTATCAAGGCAAGATTGCTCGAAGCCTTCAATTCGGCCAAACTGCGACATTGATCATGAAACCAAACCACCTCATTGGCAGTCTCGCTCTTCTTACGGCATCTTTTCTGCCAGTGCTCGCGGTCCCTTCTAGCGCAAACATTGAGACAGCTGAAGAGCTCTCGCCCCGTGGTGTTACTACCCGTAAAGAACCATGGAAGCCTAAAGTCGGCACTCCTTGGCAAATTGTTCTCTCCAATGTCATCACAATCCCCAAAGGTGGTGCCAAAAACCTGAAGCCTAACGTCCCCATTTACGACGTGGATCTATTTGAGAACTCAAAGGAGACTTTTGACGCTCTGCACAAGGCAGGCAAGCATGTCATCTGTTACTTCAGCGCCGGATCATGGGAAAATTGGCGCGATGACAGGAAAAGCTTTCAGAAGAAGGATCTTGGCAAGACGTTGAGTGGATGGCCGGACGAAAAGTACGTCAACATCAACAGTCCTTCAGTACGTGCCATTATGGCGAAGCGTATAAAGCTGGCTGCTGAGAAGGGCTGTGATGCCATCGATCCTGATAACTTGGATGGCTACGTAAGTCACGGTTCGCGGACAACAAGGTTATCACTGACGTCTTCTATAGCAAGCCGATAACGGCCTGGGTCTCACCAAGGCCGACACAATCTCATACGTCAAGTTTCTTTCCAAAGAGGCAGCAAAGTATCGCATGACGACGGGTATGAAGAACGGAGGGAGCATTACAAAGCAGGTTCTCCCGTATGTCGGTTTCTGCATCAACGAGTCTTGCATACAGTACTCAGAGTGCGACCTATACGCGCCTTACATCAAAGCCGGAAAACCTGTCTTCAATATCGAGTACCCAACGGGTGCACCAAACGTGAAGGCCGCCGACAAACAGAGGATCTGTTCAATCACTGGTGCCGCCAATGGATCAAAGGGGTTTAGCAAGGTTATCAAGAAGATGAACTTGGATAGTTGGGTCGCATATTGCTAGGCTAGTCTATGGAATGAATTGACTATCGGACGATAATCTTCTCAACTTTGTTGGTCCCCTTCGCCACATCACGCCAGATAGAACCCGTCATGACTCCAAATGCAAAAGATTCACCCACCAGCTCAAAGCCTGGGGCCTCGCTTGCCTCCACTGCTCTACCGTCACGACCCGTGTCCGTCCCTTGGGAAGAAATGCGCCGGAAAACAAAGGGGACAGAAGCTCCATTGACGACATCCACCACGTCGCCGATTTGGGTTCGTTCAGGAGCGAGTCCTATGAATCCAGTATCCGTCACAAAAAATCGCTTCCCATCGCACACCCGCAGGATGAAATTAGCTTGCGTTTCGTAACTAGAGCCTTTCTTCAAAATGTCGCGAAGTGGAATGTTATCTTTGTCTTGGTTTTCATCCCAAAATATATTGTCCTTTTTGGCCTCTTCCTGCTTCTTGGTCAAGTTTTCGGCGTCATACAGCTTGATGAATTCGACAGCCTCGGTGACTACTCTGGGATAGACTATGTCATCTCCAGAAACTGTTCTTACGAATGCCGAGAGTCTTTTGGGCCCATTGTCCCAGTCCATCATCTCCTGAGATGAAAGGCCCATTGGAGGGTTTTTGCTCTCGAGATATTCCTTGCTTGGCACAAGGCTCTCCCATTGAGCAAGTGGAAAGACGTTCTTTTCAATGTCGCAGGCGTGGCCGAGCTTCATTATGCGGCCGACCCGGACCACATCGATGTGAAGTTGTGTTGACGTGTCCCCCGATGTAGATGAATATTCCGAGACGGTCCAAGTCTGGAGCCGTTCAGGTTTGTATCTTGATCGGCCAAAGACGTAGTCAGGCTCTCCATCAAACCCGGCCGCATGTCCCATCTCCCTTGGTGGGTTGCTTGAAGACCAGTTCGAATTGGTAGAGCTCCAATCGGGGACCCAGGATGGAAGGCCAGGTATTTGTGGCTGCCCGATGACGCTTTTGAGGATATCCAAACCGACAGTTTGTAAGAGTAACACGGCAAGGTCCATGAAGACGGCCTTTTCAGAGAGACCATAATCGACTGGGATCTGAGTCTTCTGTCGGCGTGCTTGCATGTCCCGGATCTCATCCTCGTTGTCATATTCCCACCTCTCCATCGATTCACCTATCTCCACAGATAATTGGTCGTGATCTCGGTTCAAAAGAGGAATAATGGCATACAGCTTATCCCTCGGATCGGTAGCGCCGCAGTGCCTGGTGTCTCTGAGCATCTTGAAGAGTCGTTCCACATACCAGATCCATCCGCCATGCTCCGCAACAGGTGATGTTGAATACTGGACCAAGTATGGGAGTTTATCAACACTTCGGTTAATGACGTTCCATTGATAGAACGCCAGGAAGCTTTGCCAATCCAGTTCCTGACTGCCACAGACGACGATGGCTTGCTTTGCAAACGTAATCTCTTGCAACACCCAGACCCGATGAAACCAAGGGCGTTCGAAGAAAACATCCAATGAAGATTTATCGCATATTGCCGACTGCAGGTGCCAGTCTCCACTCCCAAAGTCGGAAGGATCGTCGACTTCGCCGATGTACTTCATGGCGGCGTCCGTGTCGCTGGTGCCCTCGCCAAGATACACGACGACTTGAGTTGCTTCTTGATATATGCGTGACATGAGCATCAACTGATGATTCTTTTCTGCGTTCAACGACTGGTTGATGCAGATGGAATCAATCCACAGAGTTCGAGCGGAATCCCTCTTCCGCAGCCGCCGTAGCGCAGCGTGGCAATTAGGAGTGACGCCCATGGTGATTTCTTCGCCATGCCTATCGACAACTCGTACCAAGACTTTCCGTGATGCGTTTCCCCACACATAAGAAACAGCTTCATATGGTTGGGGATCTTGAAGTCTGGTGTTGATAAGGCGTAAAATCAAGGGTTCGTCGTAATCGCCAGGTTGTAGAGAAATGAGGCGAAATGAATCCTCCTCCTCCAGGATCTCCCCAGCGTAGGTCTGATACAACTCCTCGTTCATCTTGGTACTCGTCAGGGTGTTTAATGCTATGTCTGACTGAAAGCTGTAAGCTGACAATTAGAATATGTCTTGTCTCTACGAAAGCGGTCAGCATGGGCAGCAAGGCTGATTGCAGATTACCCCACTCTCCAAGCACACTGGATCACTAAAGCAGGCCGATGTGACGTTGATGCAGGTCAAGCCCGGGCTGTGTTGGTCTAGACCCCTGACCAATGCAAGTCTTGGTGTTGAAGTCACGCAACCGCACATAAACTGCCTCTGATATTGTAGCACGACAAGAGCTAGTCGCAGGATGGATTAGAGCTGAATATGGGGATCTAGCCAACGGATTTCAAACCATATCAGCATCACTGGGCAGGAGTTTGCTTCTAGTTGGCCGGAAAGGGGTAGTGATAACTCGATACTGAGTGCTGACCTACCACATACGACCATACCCACCGGAGAACTCGGGATCCCGTCCGCTCTCCCATAGATAAGCCGGTGAGGGGCGGATTAGTAGTTGGGTCGGTGACGACCAGCGAATCCCCGCTGTTGTATGT
>JABCKD010001121.1:0-11187 GCA_013186415.1 Fusarium sp. NRRL 66088 | reverse complement strand
CTAGAGGCTTATTAATATATAAAATAAAATAATTAAGTATAATATTATCTTTATAAGTATTAAGGCACCTAAGAAAAATAATATTAAAGCTTTTACTTAGGCGCTTATTATTAATACTTATTTCTCTTAGATAAAAAGTATTCTTATAGTTATAAAGCCTTAAGATAATATCCTTAAAAATATAAATAAGAGAGCTATTAATAATATATAAGGGGGTAATTATAATTACTTAGGATTATATCTTAGTAAGAAAAAAAATAGCCCCTACCTTTATTATAAATAGAAAGACTAATAATTAGCGAGAGGAGGTAAGCTCTTAGAGGATTATTATATCTTATATAGAAAAATAATTTATATTATTCTTAATTAGCTTATTTAGTTATTTAAATATTATATTCTAAGTAAAATTATATATTAATAAGGTAATAATAGCCTAGCTTATCTAGATATAAGATTAATTACTATTAGAAGTATTAAGTTACTTTTAAAAATCTTTTATAGCTACTTAATATATCTAAGAGGCGCTAAGAAGCTTAATAAGTATCTATAAGAAGTTAAAAAAAAAAAGAAAATAAAAATAAAAACTTATAATATTATACCCCTTATAATTATAATTATAGAGGATATAGGTTTTTAGTTTATTATTAATAATATAAAAGAAAATAGGCTTTTAGTATAGCTAAGTAATATAATAAAGGTAAGAGATCTTACTTATTACTTAATTAATAAAAATAAAATTAAAAATATAAGGAAAATAGGCTAGCTTAGAGGTATAAATTAAGAAAAGAAATATCTTAATAAATAAATTAAAAGAAATAACCTAAATAATAAAGAAATCTTAAAAAAGAGCTAGCCTTAACCTATATACTCTAAATAAGAGGTAAATAAAAAAAAAAAAAAGAGGTAATAGCTAAATAAAAGAGATAAAGGCATTAAAGATAATACTTAGGAGATATAATAATTAAAAAGGATATTTAGATATAAAGAGGCTATTATTAAAAAATAATAAATAAAGAAAGCTATTTATAGGTACCTAGGGTAACGCGAGGGTAAGGCCCTTATACTAAAGGGGTATATTAAATTAGACCTTATATAATAGCTCTAAGAGTAATTATATAAGGCCAGCGACTACTTAGGTAATCCTTAGCTTAATAGAGCAACTAGGCCCAATTAGGAAGGCCATATCGCGGACTAAATTAAGAAAGTTAGAATTGCCTTAAGTTAGGAAGAATACATATACGGACTTTATAATACCTTAATTCTAATAGGTGCTGTCTGTTTTGTGGGCGCATACCCAGTGGGCTGACTAATAATAGGCCGCTAATTTGTTATTATAAAAGGGGTATTATAACCTATAATTATATTACTCTTATAACTACTTTATATATTATAATTATTTTATTTTTTTTTAAATTATAATAATTAATTTTATAATACTTAAAAGTATTAAGTATTATTAATATATATATTTTATAATTATTAAAAAAAGTATTATAATTACCTTAAAGACTAAGCCTCTTTAGAAAAGTTAAACTTAAGTTCCTTAGAGAGGTTAAGTATTAAATATAGTAAGTAATACCCTAATACTAAAGGGGCATATTTAAAAAAAGGGATTAAGCTACTATACCTAACTATTAATATAGCACTTTATTTTTAATGCAGTGGTTAATTTCCGACAGTAATAACGCCTATATCGACTTATTCTTCGCAGTAACATCTCTAGACTGGGTGCGGAGTGTTAGCCACATCTGGTCAGCAGAAATAATGCTCCATTCTGAGGATGGTCGCTTCTCGACACTTCTCGGGGGGTTTCTGCCGCTACAGGATTTCAATGAATCAACCAAGAAATGGCCCCTGACTATCAAGCGTCGTCTTGTCCTCAAACACCTGCACAAGAGGCCCTCCAAGTATTCCTAGGAGTGGATGCGACTGATGGGTAGACGCGTCGAGCTGCACATGTCGGAGACGGTGACAGAGGAAGAGCTGAGAAAGGGTCATCAGTCTGGAACAATGGTGAGTGTGTTGCTGTTTGCGGCCACAGTGCCCTTTGTATGGAATGGCAGGGCGAGGTTCTTGGTCTTGCGAAGGGTTGATGCTACTGGGACACGATGGGAAAGGATAGGAAGTTTGGTCTTGACTATGGAGGAACACTTGATGGATAAATATTCGGACTCGGAAAGGATGGCTAGAGATTTACCTGTAAAGGCGTATAGTAATGACCTTGTATTGGTGTAGTCGGAGGGGGGTTAACTTGATCTAATAGAGGTATCGCGATGTATCAATGTACAAGTTGCCGATGCTTCCCAATTCACGACCTCCTCCACTCTCGAAGAATTCTCGCAATTTCAAAGTGTTCCTCTTCCTCCGCAAACTTGGCAGCGCCTCGGCACCTCTCTTCAATAGTCTCCGGATCCTGGTCATTCTCCAGCAAGAGGTAAACCATATCCAGACGTCCGTGTTCTGCAGCCCCCTGGATTGCCGTTCGCCCCCTAACAGGCGCCCCTTCAGCGTTGACGTCCGCCTTATTTTCGAGAAGAAGCAATGCCATTTCGATATTTCCTTTCATTGCTGCAAATTGCAATGCTGTTGCACCGGCCTCTAATGCGGGAGGGGCGTTGACGTCCGCCTGATTTTCGAGAAGAAGGGATGCCATTTCGATGTTTCCTTTCATTGCTGCCAATTGCAATGCTGTTGCGCCGGCCTCTGATGCGGGAGGGGCGTTGACGTCGGCGCCGCATAAGATGAGCTGACGGGCAATGTTGATATTGTCTCGGTCGACTGCGAGTTGTAAGGCGGTTCTTTTCGCCCGCTCTGGGTCGGCAGGAGTGTTAATATCTGCTCCCCGTGAAATGAGTTCTTGGACAATGTCGGTATCACCACTCTCGACTGCGAGTTGTAGGACCGTTCCTTGGATTGAGATAGGAGCATTGATGTCGACGCCTCTGTCCAATAGCATTTTTATCAATTCCCAATGTGAATTTTTCATGTTGACCCAGCTCCTATTCCTTGATAAAAGCCTCACATCTACCCCAGCATCAAGGAGCAGTTGCATTGTGCTCTTCGCTTCGTCGTACCGGTGCAGATTAAGTGCTAACATGATCGGATAATGGCCCTGGGAAGACGGGTTGTTCACATCAGCGCCATGTTTAACCACGACTTGAACCATTGAGGATGTAAGAACCCATGGATATTTAAGTGCAGTGACTAAAGGAGGCCCGGAGAGGGAAGGACAATCAAAAGACGAGGTTCTGTTAGGGTCGGCACCGGCAGTCAAAAGAATGGAGATCATGTCTAAGTCGGTTTGAGCCACCGCTAATCCCAACGGCGTGCTGCGAACCATAGGAGGGTTGGGATCAGCGTTGTACTTCATCAACAGCTCAAAGAGTTCATGCCTGCGACTTAAGATTGGATGGCCGCGCCTTGAGATTGCAAGGCATAGAGGGGTAAGTTCATTCTCGATCTGGTTGACGAATGCGCCAGCCTCGAGCAGCATTTTCGTCACTCCGACATGACCACGACTAACGGCGGCCATTAACGCGGTTTCGCCTCTATCCGATGCTGGAGCGTTTGTCTCGGCGCCATGCCCAAGGAGCATTCTCACGATGTTTTCGTTCCCTGATCTGACGGCGGCTTGGAGGCATGTATCGCCGAAGAGGGCAGCAGGTTTGGCATTGACATGCCCGCCCTCTTCAATAAGAGCCTGAACGAGGTCTTGGTTCCCCGATTTGGCCGCGGCTTGTAAAACCGTTATCCCTCCATGATCACAGGGAGGGGCATTAACATTGGCACCTTTATCCAAAAGAAGTTGGACTAGGTCCATGTCTCCTCTCTCGGCAGCTGCCTGGAGAGCGGTTCTCCCAAACCGGACCCCAGCCGCCCCATTCACGTCTGCTCCCCGACTCAGGAGCAGCCGCGCCACCTCTAGCCGATCGAGGTGGTAAGAGCCGCACGCCGCCTGCAATGCAGTTGGGCCCAAACAATCACCCTCAATATTAGCGCCTGCGTTCAACAAGACTTCGGCCGTTTCAAAATGCCCGGAACTCAAGGCTTGTTCAAGTGCTGGCGGAGGTGGCTCTTCATCTTCATGAATGCTATCCACGTACTCCTCAAACATCTCAATTGATGTGAACCATGTGCCATCGATATCAGCCCCCTCTTGAAGCAATCGTTGGACTATTTCGTTCATGCCTCTCTTAGCCGCCACTTGAAGTGGAGATTCAAAGACTTCACTAATTCCGTAGAACTCGCGATAGCCCTCTCCGAGAGGAATGTTGGCATCTGCCCCGGCCTGGAGCAAGATCTCGACCATTTCCAGGCATCCCATTTTAACCGCCACGTGGAGCGCTGATTGATCATCGTCCATACTATTGACATCTGCACCGGCACCTAGAAGGGACATGACTATTGTGGTATCTCCGTATCTGATGGCGCTAGAGAGAGGAAATGCATCTCTGAACTGGCCACGTCTCCCAGTGTTCTTTGAGTTGAGGTACTGGCCAACTTGGCGACTGGAATCTGAGGTACTGACGGTAGCTAAGTGGTCTAGTAGCAGCTGGACTATCCGGGAGTGTCCGGAGCACACGGCAGTTTGGATAGCATCCTGCGGTAGGGCATTGTCATTCCCGGGCGTGGCATCCCGGGTGAGGATGGCCCTAACCAGTTCCACGTTTTGAAGTCGAATGGCGTTTAGAAGCAGCTGACGGGCAAAAACTTGACATGTTGACTCTTTTCTGTTGATGATCTCCTTTAAAGCCTGGATGTTTCCGCTTTCGGTCACCCATTCCAGAAAGTTATCGGTTTGTTCGTCGCTGAGAAAATTGTTGGAAGAAAGGTAGATAACCCGTTGAACCACCTGCAAGAAAGGCTGCTCCTGTGAAAGACGCTGAAGCTGGACATGGGTGTCATCGCACGGTCTCTCTGGCATGGTCTCCGGATGGCGTGACAACAATTCAGGAAACTGGCTGTGTGATCCCTTAGCCTGAAGGATCCCAGTCCAGGTTTGCCCTGGAAGTGAACTCGCTGGAAGGGTAGGGGACTGGAGAGACTGTGATGGCCGCCTCTGGGAAACTGGCCACCCCGAATTGGAAATGGACGGGCTTCTTGGAATAACTGTATATCGTCAGTCCTGAGACAGTCAACCTTGTATTTGATTTGAAGTCACTCACGTATGCTGGCGAGGTAATCCTGGAATTGAAACCAGGGAAGGTAATTGGGCATGATGAAGCCGCTGCTCAGGCTGGACGGTGGAGTACGGGCAACGACTCCTTCAAGATCATGACCAGGCTCAACTTGGGGAAAACGTTAGTTTCTTCGCCAGTTGTATTCCTGAGGAGACTTACTTGGCGGTGCCCATGAGAATGACTGCAAGTAGGCATGTCTGCCGAACTCCTTTCTCAACTTCTTGGTTGAGATGACCTTGCCATTCATCTGCAGCTCCGTCTCTTTCCCCTCTGATTTCCGCTTTCGAACAATGGCGGCTGCATGCTCCCACTTCTCTTTGGAAGAGTTTTTTCTGAAACCCCAACTGTCGAGCTTGCGCACGTATTGTGGCTTGCTATTGATAGGAGGAGAGTCAGCGGGGAATTTTATTGTACTTCGAATTGTCGGAGCACGAGCGCGAAACCTGTACAGAAAGAGATTGGACTTACGTGGGTTTAAACCCATGCTCGGCTTTCATGAAATCGATGACATCCTGCAGCGTCTTTTCTTGGGAGATGTATAAGTTATGAATGGTGGGTTTGTGCTTCTCCCACTGGGCGGTGGGGATTCTCGGTGCCCGAGACATCTTCAACCTGGGAACACAAGAAGAGAGCCGGTGTAGCTAAAAGAAAAATAAAGAACAAAGGAGTAGCAGAGAAAAATTTGGGGAGGATTCTAGAGCTGGTACTCTTCGATGTTGACTGAGCTTGCCGGTTGCAGAGAATTATCAACATGAGAAACTTTGACGCAGAGGTCGGTCCCTTTAATCCTTTTGGGGTCCTAACCCGTCATCAGGACACCTGTAAAGGTGCACTCTGGGCATGTTTGCCAAAATTTGCAATGCAGCAATCCCTGTTCTCATGCAGAGTAACAACTCCTCATTGGAGTGGCGCATCTTATTCGCGCCCGGCTGGGGCTGCTTGAAAGCGGATAGCCAATACCATTGGCTCTGCCCAAAATTCGCATTCTCGGTGCGGTGAAGGTCTGTCAAGACCGTTGTACCAGTGACCAAAAGAGAACGCTCTCTTAAGAGCCTTACTGGTAAAGGTACCTGATACCTTGATAAGGTCCCCACGACGAGGGCGAACCACTCGCCACGTACCCCGTTCAGCCCATCTCAGGCAACCCCCCTCCGAGCTGTGCCGGATGGAAATACCGCGTATTCCTATAGGCCGTTGCCATAATTCTCTTTCATGGCCAGTGTGGCTGTACTGTCGATGCACGGGGATTGGTCAGCGCCAGAATTCTCTAATGGCCAGGGTGTATTTGCTTTGCCGACACAGAAGCGCTAGAATTCGTTCCGCTGGAGGCTGAGCCGCTTCCGACTGTGATCAACTCTGTTTGCCAAAATTTGCAATTCTTCCCCTACATATAGCGAAAACCTCCGACTGAGAGTCGAAGATTTCAATCATGTCCACCATTCCCCCTTCCCTGTCCTCAAACACCACCCTCAATTTGAACCCATGGCTTTGTCCAACGAGGCAATCATCTCCATTGTTGGGGTCTTCGTGGCCATCCCCACCACCGGTCTGATCTTGTGGCAGCTCTGGAGGATGTACAAATCGCCAAAGCCCATGCCGTTGCAAGCAATGGGTTGGTTTCACTCACCCAGCCTGTCCACCCCGCCGTGATAATAAGCTGACTTTAGATTTGTTGCTCAGAAGCAGGCACACATATTAACCCCTACAGTCACGACCTCGAGTCCATCTCGTCTCAGAACCCAATCAACGGCGTCGTTGGCTTTCGCGAGGCTTCTGATTCTGCTCTGGCAATCTCGGTACCCCTCCAGCATCGAACATCCGGACTACACATATCCATTCATCCAACTAGATGAATGCCGCCTATGTAGACAAGGGTGAACTGGACACATGGCGATTTGGCCTGGCCTCTGTTGCAGTTTCGGTGTCATAGGGCTGACGGCAGAGGTTCATTAGTATAGGGCGCAATTGGGATGTTTTAGTGGGCTTGTCAGGGATATCACCCCGTTTCATGCAGGTCCACGTTTTTTTCTTTTCTTTTTGACCAGCTTATACGTAGCCGAACCGAGAGCATCTTAACACATCTCTCTACCCCGTGTATTGGCTCCTACCTATGCTCCGATATTGCCCACCTGTGACCCATGCCTGCCCCCATCCTGGTCGCTTGCCTGTACCTTAAGTATCTCCTTTGCCTAGGTAGATGCGCGTCTCATGGTCGCTGGGGTCAGTCTCGCGGAGATCTTGTAGGCATTGCTTGGAGTCCGGTTCCGTATTATAGTAGTGGGTTTCAGTGTAGTTGTTCCCTACCCATTTGAACATCGCTTTGGCTATAGGCACTCGCATGCTGGGGAAAGCAGCTCGATCAACCCTACCGGCCAGGGTTAGCCATCCTCGGCCTGAAGATGAACCGTAGGTTCAAAGCGGAGTTGCTATATCAGCCCTGTTGAGTCGCACGCAATCGACTTGGCCACGAGAAGCAATTCCTCCTAATATCCCTCTCTTTTAATCACGATTTTCCATCTTCTGGCCGAGTTATCTCGGCTTCAACTATAACAAAGAACACATTTCTCCTTTAATCATGATCCTCTGAACAATTTGACATTCCCCCAAGCCCCCGGAGAATGGCGCAAGGCTTCGGTATCGTGACCGGTGCTATTGGTCTCACAGGTCTCTTCCAGCTATGTGTGGAATGCCTCGAGTACATTCAACTTAGTCGCTATTTCGCCCAAGATTTTAGACGGCGCTGCCTGAAGCTCGACATCACGAAACGGCGACTAAGCGGACAGGGAGAAGCCATTAATATCAACGAGAACCCCCGGTTTACCGCTACCGAACTAGGAGGGCAGGAGGGGTCCAAAATACTTGGAGACTGTAGATCTTTTCAAGACTATCCGAACATCACCGAAGCGCTACGATCCGAAGACGAACCTTATTAGTATTCAGAACACATTTAGGAGGATCAAGTGAATTTCGCAGCAGCATTCTCAGGCCAAGGATCGAGCCATGTTAGCATATTTAAGATCGACTGGAATAAGTCCACATAGAATAATGCTTCTGGTCAAATTCTGTCTAATTGGACCGGTTATAAACTAGGAAACCCCGGAGATGTACCCCATTTCTCGTGTCTGGGGTTTGGCTCATACTAGAAGGTATGATTCGGACCCTTGACCGAAAGAGGAGATATCCCGATGTCCGATGTGCTTAATACGAGCTTGTGCAACTACCGAGATTCTTTCAAATGTATTTAGCCCTATTTCTTGTGTATGGTGATGGTGATTATCTAAAATGTTTGGTTTGTTATTTGCGTAACCTGGGTAGGCGTCTTTGGGAGTAGGGAATCAAGTGGAGGGAGGACTGTTGAGAATTCCACTTTACGGATACTAGACGGTAATTATTGTTAGTGCTTACTTAGCTACTTGTGATAAAGCTTATCAGCGTTTTATCAATTGCGTCAATTTTTCCGCAACTGGGCTGACTGCCCCATAACTTCCACCTCACCTTGACCGCACAACTCAACAGCAACAATGAGTCCATCTCGAACGGGAGAAAACTCGGAGCTCGAGCTCAATGAGTTTCTCTTACCCCTCATTCCCCAAGAAAGTCATTCGTCCATTCGAGAATCTGTGATCCCCAATCTTCTGACGGCCCTTTCTGCGATTGGCAGGGAACTCAGATCTTCACACCATGTCACAATCGTCGGCACCGAAAATGCGTTTGGAGATGAGCAGCTGAATGTTGATGTTTTGGCTGAGACTATTCTACGAGATGCCATCGCCAAGTGCCCAACAATCTATACTGCGAGCAGCGAGGAAGACCCCGTGGAACGGTCAACAAACGGCGGTGAAGCAGACAGCACCAGCAACGAGCGATACACCGTTGCCTTTGATCCCCTTGACGGCAGTTCAATCATCGGACCTAATTGGTCTGTGGGAACCATCATCGGTATTTGGGAGGGGGTCACTTCTATCAACCAGCCCTCAGAGAAGCAAATCGCATCCATTATTGGAGTTTTTGGGCCACGTACCCTCGCCATCGTCGCTCTCCGAATTCCCGGAACTCCCGATGTATGCTTCGAAGTGAGCCTGGACGACACCGATAGGATCGCTATAGTCCGTCCGGAGATTCGCTTTGCTGAGCCTCCGTTCAAGACGCGATACTTTGCGCCGGCCAATCTCCGCGCAGCCGCCGAGAACGAAAAGTACATGAACCTTGTCACCAAGTTCATTGGCGAGAAATGCACCCTACGATATTCAGGTGGTCTTATTCCCGATCTCTTCCACGCTCTCGTCAAGGGTCATGGCGTCTACATCTCCCCCGTCACCGCAACGAGTAAGGCCAAGCTGCGAAGACTCTACGAGCTACTTCCCGTCGCGCTTGTTATTGAGTGCGCCGGAGGTCAGGCTATCGATCCCGAGACTGGCTTGAGAATTCTGGATACCCCCTTGAAGGGCTGTGATGACAGGGCAGGTCTGGTTTGTGGAACTTCTGAAGAAGTTGAGGCTGTTAAAAAGGAGCTGTTGGACTGAAGCGATGAATGATCATGACTGGAAACAAATAGACTGCATTTAATAGACATTGCTGCATACGCATTTGGCCTCTCGCATAACGATTCTTTCCTCCGTCTCACAACTCCACAAGAAGACCTTCCTGAGACAAAGCTGGAAGGGCAGGAAAGTTGGGGCTTTCCACCTTGACACCCTTGGCGTGATGAGCCAGCGGCAACCAGTGCGCCAGCAACGCACTAGTACGATCCAGCAAAAGCTCAGCGTTGAGTTTATCTGGAAAGACCTCACCCAAAGAAGTCAACTTGGACGCAGACACCACAGCATCGAGGGCAGAGTCATGATCATCCTCCTTGGTCTTTGCAAACGTCATCTGAATGGCAATCATCTTATCTTCGGGTCGGTGAAGAAGCCAGAAGGATGTCGCCTTGCGGTTCTCAGCTCCATCCTTTAGAACAGGGTACAGCTGCTTCAGAATCGACTCGGCGCTCTTAATGTCGTATGTCCAGCGTTGAAAGCGACCGATGGCATGCTCATCGACAGGCTTAAAGTTGTAGGCTCCAATGACGTTCCAGGTCCAGTGGGTGACAGATTTGAAATGCGGCTGCTTCCAGTACTTGTTCTTTGGCTCGCCGACTTCAAACTCGTTGCTGGTCCAGTTGCTAAAATCCTCTGCCTCTTCCTTGGTCGTGAACAGGTACGCGCCTCCCGTGAGCATATCACCGCTGACTTCGTGGTAGCGGCAAGGTAAGTACTTCAGGTACATGCCCGGTCGCTTGCCCATGATCTGGCTACCGGCATATTGATCGTTCCAGACATCCTGGAGTGAAACGCGAAGGGCGATTTGGATCTCTGCGGTGAAGGCACCCTTGGCCTTGATCTCGCCCTTTTCGTAGGTCTGGTCCTGCTTCTCGGGGTCTTGAGAGGCTAATCAATGAATATCAGCCAGGAAAAGCATCTTCTGCTTGAATATAAGCTCACCCATGATTGAATGTGAGCCTTTGATTCAACAGACTGTTAGAATACGCGAAATGGTGTAGTCAGGTTACCTGGCTGAAGATAGTGCGGAGAAAAGACACTTTATTTACCCGTCAGCTTAATGCATAAAGTCGACGGAATTTGCCGTCCTCTGTTTGGTCACGATGACGTGGCTGACGTGATATTAATAACTGTTGAACGTCTGATCGAATGACAGGTCTTGGTTGGAAAGAGGCTGATGTTTGGCCAATCAAGAGGATATGGCGTTGTGCAGTTGACCACTATGAGGCTTGAGTAGCGCAGCCAAGTGTTAGGTAGCTGCTTTTTTGTCCATAAATACATGTCCACGTAAGACGAAGAATGCTGCTGCCTATTAATGCACTAAACATAGGATTTGAGGTGTTTGATGTTCTGTACTAATGTAAGCTTAGAATGCAGAGTCGATCAATCCTTATCGGTTTATATCACCCTACCCCTCATTTCCCTTCAGGCTAAGACCCATAGGGCCATATCTCGCGAGTTATAGGTGT
>JABCKD010001120.1:0-16148 GCA_013186415.1 Fusarium sp. NRRL 66088 | reverse complement strand
CCGTTATTCGGGCGGGCATTGTTATTATCCGTCGCCGACTCGATAGCCTGGATCTGCATCGCGAGATCAGCTGAATCAAACAGGTCCTCGTCTTTGAGCCAGCCGTCGTCAACATTCGAAGTCCGAACTGGCGCCATGTCAGGAGATCCATTGATCGCCCGCGTGCCCCAGACTGTTCTCTGAGTCGATGGGCTGGTTGACATTTCCGCCAACGTCTCGAACCCTGGTCGAGGATCCGGGGGTGTGGCACCAGAATGACCGCTCAGTGGCTGGAACTCGGACAAGTCCATCCGAGGGACATCCTCTTCCTCAAGTGGCTGGGGTAGCCGCTGATAGCCTGTCGACTTGCGCAGCTGGGCTGCCTCAAGTCGCTCAGCTTGGAGACGCTCCCGCTCCTCCTGCGTTTCCTTCTCGCGGTTCCGTTTCCGTCGCCGCTCGATTTCTCCCGAGAAAGACGCCAACGTCTCTGCTGGCACAATGTCTGTCCAGTCACATTCCAGAAAGCTGATGACACACCCGCGAGGAAGATGCCCGAGGTATTTAGCTCTCCTGCGCAGTGCGTCATCGACCACATGGCCGGTCGAGATGTGCTCGACGCGAGGAAGGAGGGTAGAGGGGAATGACGAGAAGGAACCATATTTGGTTTTCAAGATGCGAATGTCCAGTGGTGAGAGATAGAGATGAGGTGGTGAACTGTAGAAGTAAAAGTCGGGGTCTGCTGATTGTTTCCCGGAACTTGATCCTGGACCAGCCGTTGGCTCCTCAGCGACTTGGAGATCTTCCAATTTCTCTTTGGAAGCTGTGACGGCTCGGATGGCTTTCTGGGACCATTCGCCATCTTGGCCGAACAGAGTCTCGTCTTCCTTCGCCTGCTTCTCTAGCGAAGCGATTTCCTCGTCGAATTGGGAAGTCATATAATCCGTGGTGCCCTTCATCATGCGGGCGTAGTCTAGAACGTTGGCGGCGAAATGCCAGGGAATGTCGTCCCCGAAATTGCGCGCCTCCGCAGCACCCTCCCGCGGGAGAGCCACCGTTGAATGTGCGCCCCGTGCCATCAGTCGTAGCACAACGTCGTCACCAACCCGGGGAAGTGGACTTTCCTGACCTGCATAGAACCGAACAGGTCGAACGTCTTGCATATATATCGAGTCCTCACAGATAGGGCACTTCTTCCATTTTGGACCACGGTTTGGCTTTCCTTCCTCCTCACTTGAGCTTGAATTCATAAATCGGATCAGACAAGGTAAACAAAAGATGTGACCGCATTTCGCCATGCGAGGAGCCACTGGCTCCGAGAGACAAATGGGGCATGATGAGGTCTGTGACTCGCTCGAAGCAATAATCTGCATCACCAAGGACCAGTCCAGATGTGTGTCAGCATCCGACGCCTGCTTGCTGTAGGTTCCTTCTGGAGACAGGACAAAGCGGTAGTTGGCATGGACATATCTCGCCTTGTCGACTGCGTGGTATCCAGACCCAAGTCCCCATGTTGGATTCCGTCTAGGGTGTCTGGCATGCGTATGATGATCGTGTACCGGCCGCGGCATCGAATAATTAAGGAGATGGGTGATCGAAGTCTGGCCACGCCGACTATTCGGGTTTCTGAATGCTCTTAATTCCGCCATCGCATCTTCGTCGTCAGGGCCAGTATTGGACCTATCTCCGAGACCAGGTCGACGTTGATTCCGGTGCTGTTTACGGGCGCCCTGGGCCTTTCGAGGCATCGATTGTGCTGACGAGGAGCCGGCCTGTGATGGTCGGCGTGATGATTCAAAGCTCGACGTTGATGGTCCGGCTTGGATGGCCGGGGGGTTCGATGGCGCAGGGACGGATTTTCCCACACTCGAGGTCGACGAACTCATATTCGACGCGGTCGGTTCGAAGGTGTTTCAACCTTGGATCCGCTGAGGCAGGCAGCCGCTTCAATCGGTTGGTTTCTTTGGCTTTGTCCCTTATGGCGGGATGACACCAGCTTGAGATCTCTTGCCTCTCGCCAGGGGAGAGTCAACGCTCAAGGTCCCAAGGAGAGAGAGACAAATAGTGACGATTCTAGCAGGGCTCGGTAAAGTAGATAGGATTGTTGAAACAGAGGTTGGAGGAAAGTAGGTTCACGAAGGGGTCCAGCTGGGACGGACCCCGTGGATGGATGGAGGTGGATCGAGCGAGTCACTCACTGGCGGGGCAAATCGTGACGGAGTTGGCGGGCTCGGCGGCGCAGGGGAATGGCGTTACCTGCCTGCAACTTGGACGTTAGTCATCAACGGATGCCACTTGAGGGTGTCACATGACCGGAGACGTGACCTTCGAATATGCCTCAACAACAACAGCACCCGAGGTATTCCAACGTTGAACCAATGACGAAGAAATACTCATTCTCAAGTTGTATCCAAACTTCAAGCATCACTTCTTTTAATATGAGGGATACTATCATACATGAATTCCGGTATCAATCAAAAGCATACGCGTAAAAACTGACTATCAACTAGGTATATGACGGAGATCCAGGCCCTCAGTGATCTCAACCACTCTCCTCTTCCTCATGGATCCAGGGGAATCATTGATAAACGAAGACACCAATCCCAAGAAAACGAAAGAAAAAGAAAACCCATAAGACGTTTCTGACACCACAGCATCATGACATTAGCTCATCTCACCCCACCTCACCCTCGTCTTGTCTTGTCTACTTGTGGTCGGACAGCTTGTGCTTGATCTTGCTGAAGATCGAGCTCAGTCGGTTGTGCTTCTTCTTCTGGCCATTGGTCGAAGAGCTGCCATTGGCGGCGGGCTCAGCAGGCTTGGCCTCGGTGGCCTTGCTGCCGTTCTCAGCAGCTGAGGTGCCGTTGCCGACAGCGGGAGTTTCCGCCTGGGGCTCGGGCTTAGCCTCAGCCTTGACCTCTTCAGGTTTCGTTACAGGCTCAACGGCGGGCTCAGCAGGCTTAGCCTCCTCGGTCTTGGCCTCTTCCACCTTGGGTGCCTCTGTCTTGGTCTCAGGCTTGGCCTCCTCAGGCTGAACCACGGGAGCAACGACAGCTGCGGGTTCAGCCTCCTTGGGTTGAGCAGCAGGCTCAGCGGCAGGCTTAGTCTCTTCCACCTTAGTCTCCTCCACGGCAGGAACGGGCTCTGTCTCCTTCAGGAGCTCGGCCTCGACTTCCTTCTTGTTCTCAACAGCCTCGGTGCTGGCGGCAGCCTCGGGGGCCTTGCCGGCCTCAGCAATAGACTCCTTAACCTCAGCAGGCACCTCAGGAGCAACAGCCTCGGTCTTGGTCTCCTCAACAGGGGCAACGGGCACGACCTCCTTCAGGAGCTCAGCCTCAACGACCTTCTTCTCCTCGACGGCCTCGGTGTTGGCTGCAGCCTCGGGGCTCTTGCCAGCCTCAATGATGGACTCCTTGACCTCAGCAGGAACCTCGGGGGAAACCTGCTTCGTCTCCTCGCTGGCAGGCTCCACCACGGCGTCATAAGTGCCGGTGACAGGCTTGATCTCCTTGAGAAGTTCAGCCTCGACCTCCTTCTTCTCCTGAACAGCCTCAGTGTTGGCAGCGGCCTCAGGGGACTTGCCAGCCTCAACAAGAGACTCCTTAACCTCGGCAGGGACCTCAGGCGACACCTCCTCTTGGATCTGCTCCTTGTTCTTGGCGTCCAGAGCCTCCTGGGCGGCTACGGGAAGCTTCTCCTTGACAGCATCAGGGAGGTTCTTGTTGGCGGCATCGGTGATAACCTCGGTCGCGTTGCTCACCACAGGAGCAGCCTTCTCCTCAATGGCCTCCTTGGCAGTAAGGCCGGCAGCAATGACAGCACCACCAGCGGTGGCAGCGAGAGCAGCCAGTCCAACGTCCTGGGCCTTTTCAGACTTCTCGGTGCCCTGACCAGCGGTGCCCTCAGAGGTGGCGGGGACCTCAGGGACCTTCTCCTTCAACTCCTCCTCGACCTTGGCCTTCTCCTCGACCTCCTCAGCCTCAGCGCTAGCTTCAGGGGCCGCGTCGGCCTTCTCCTGGCTCTCCTTGACAACCTCGGGGACAGCAGTCTTGGGCTCAAGGGGAACCTCGGCAGCGAGGGCCGCGGTGGTAGAGACGGGTGTCACAGTGTTGATGGCGACATCCTGAGCACCAATAATGGGGAGGCTGGACTCGGGGATGGTGTTGGCAGACACGGGAGGGAGCTCAGTCTCGACACCGGGGATGGCATCGCTCTTCTCGTACGACTCCTTGTCGAGCTTGACGTACTTGTCGGTGCTCTGGGCGGTGATAGACTCGGGGATCTTCTCACCAGGCGCCAGGGTAATGGGGTTGCCAACACCCTCAGAAGCGGGGAGGGGGTTGACGCTGATGGGCTTCTCGAGCTCGTTCGCAAGAGGCGCAATAGTCACGGGCTTGTCCAGCTCAGTCGCGGGTGTGGTGGGGAATCCGCCTGGAATGTCAGAAGGGGTCTCGAGGGGGTGGGCCTTCTCGTTCTCGGTGAGAGTCTCCTCAGAAGCGAGCGCAGCGACAGCAGCCTTGTCCTCGGCCACCTTCTCGTCAAGCACCTTCTCGTTAAGCGCCTTCTCCTCAACGGGCTTCACCTCGATAGGTTGCTCGGAAGCCATCGCAGCGGTGGTAGATGTGGGGGTGACGGTGTTAAGAATGGCGGCGGCGGGGGTATCTTGTGTGATTTGGTCGGGAGTGAGGAAGTTGTTCACGTTGCCCTGAGTATCAGGTTCGTTGGGTGCTGATTGGTTGATCACCCAGTTACCGTCGACAACGAACTAGATGATAGGTGAGCGACAGCCTCTACAGTGATGCGCAAAAGGTGAGGGTAAGGAGGAAGAACAATTGGGTTCAGAAGAGGGGAGGAGGGGGGGTTTCAATCATCTGGTACGATGACGAAAAGGTCAATGGCTGGAGCTGAAGGAAGGCGGGCAGGTGCGGGTGCGGGTGCTGGTGCGGGTCTGAATGCAGGCACACTAGCGCGCAGCGCAGCAAGCGCTGACTTGAAAGACGCCTTGGCGGGCAGGGCAGCGCGAATCGACTTTGTCCAACGTCGCCGCCTGGCGCCAACATCTAGGCAGACTGGCATGACCTGCAAATGACCTGCAAAAAGGACCTGGGCCATGGGCTGAGGACGAGCAGGTTCTCACCGCTCCCCGCTCACTAACGCATTCCAGAACTGTCTCGAGCGTAGTTGGGTTGCGTCATACCGAACCGCGGGGGGTTGGTTGGGGATGGTGTGGGCGCGGGTATGGGTCGTAGAGAACCCATGACATGACAGGCAGGGAAAAGGTCAGGCCTGGCGCAATCCCCGATCCTAGCAACGACCGCAAAAAATTGGCGGGCAGGGGGTTGGGATTACGGGAGCGTAGCAGACACCGCTCTTGTGCCTAAGAGCCTTTTAGGCTCATCATGACCCTGCAGATTGAGAGATGGCGATGCGCGGAGGGCACGGATTCCATAGCGGCACGGACACACGGTCGCAATCCGCCAGTCCAGTCCAAGTCCAGTCCAAGTCCAGTCCAGTACGAACAAGAGGCGGCGGCGGCGCCAACTGCTCGGTGGGGGGATGGCGCTTTACCATGATCCATCTCTGCAGGGTTTGGTACGACGCGACGGGATGGGCACGAGAAGCTTCTCCATGGTGACGAGAAAGGGGGGATGGATAATTGATGGATGGTTCAATCCGGGATCGCGTGCATGGGAAAACACCGAGTAGGTTGGGTAGAGGGAGCTGGTGGTATCGCCGATCGAGGCACCAGTCGCTGACGCACCTTGTAGTAGATCTTGCTCGAGGCATCTTTGAGGTCGACCGTCTTGGAGAAGACATCGCCCGTCTTTTCGAGCTTGACGCTCTTGGTCCAGTCGTCGAAGGTACCGGTCACGTAGACTTCGTCGGCGGGATGCTCCCTACAGGAAAGCTCGGGGTTAGTCCAGATGTCTCAGACATTGTTCTAGTTCCAGAGTGCGACATGGAGTAACAATGGCGACGGGGGTAAAGCTCCAGACGGAGCTCAACGGAAGTGCTGCGCCGTGGACACGCAAGGTGTGCAGCTCCAAGGGTGAAGCCCAAGGGTGAAGCTTGAAGCTGTCGTCGCGATCGTCGTCGCCGTCGTCATAATCACAAGACAGATCGTTACTTACCACTTGAAAGTGAAGCTGCCCATTGTTGCGATTCGTAGATATCAGATACGGCGGCGTTTGAGTCTGCGCAAGCGGGACGGGGAGCGAAGGAGTGAGGCAGCGATGCCGACGGCGTAGGTAGCGTAGGTAAGGAGGTAGGTTGGTAGGTAATGACGGATGGATGTTTTGTTGTGTTTGTGGGAGAGAATAGAATAGGATGGAAATGGTTGGGAGGAGAACCACGGGCGGGAGGCACCAGGACGGGTCTGGTCTGGCGTCGGTCAGGCTTGGGGGGCGACCGAAATTAAAGATTGTCGGTGGTAATGGAGGGAAGCTTCAATAGAAAGAAAAAAAAAAAGTACACCACCGCAACCACCACCCGTACCGAGATACAGGGATATTATTAAGCGATTCGGAAGAGATGGTTTTGCCGAATCCAGTGAAAATGGCGAAATAGGCAAGGCGATAGGTACGAGAAAAAGGAGAGAGGGCTTTGTAGGTGCAACGTTGGTTGATACGGTGAGGGAGCAAAGGTAGGTGAGGATGTAGAAATAAGAGGAGGGCCTGTGGGCGGAAAGCTGTGTGTGAAAGCGGAAGTTGATGATGAAAGACACAGCACGTGGGGGCAATTTTTGGATTTCAGTCAATGATGATATGCACAAGGGCGGCAAGTATCAGGAATCGATGAAGAAGTAGAAAAATTGACAGTAGGTTGGTAGGAGAAGGAGGAAGAGATGTCCAAAACCTGGAAAGCTTCGAGGTTTCTTCCTTGGAGCTTTGAACAGAGCTTGTACATAGCTCGGTGAATCACAACACTACTAGTGACGACACATCGACGATGATGATGATACCCTGAACCGTCCTGTTGCATGTTGCACAACGATCCATCCAAAGATCCATTACTGATGTGTGTCTCCAGCTATGAATGTATGGATGCCAACATCCATACGAACTTGCTTGGGCACCTTTCTTCCCTTGCCTGATTCCTCATTGCAACCATGATTGTAGTCATGCTGGGCCGCCATAGGCAGGTCAACAAGCGCCCGGGAGCTGGGAAGACCCATGAACAACACAGCAAGCGCCGCACGCTGCTGCAAAAAGCTCTGCAAAAACGCATTCTTGCAGTGCAGGGTGGGCACGCAGCTGCGGTTCCTCTCGACTGCCCACAAGTGGAGACGCGAGACCTTGTCTCTGACGACATGGGCAATTTCATGGCGTCGTTCGGTTGAGTGAGACCTTCTTCTCTGGCCCTCCAACCGCATTCGGGGCTTGCAGGCCGCCATCTTATCCCATCCTTTTTCGTGGCTGGTATTTGGTAGCAGTTTGTGTCGACCCAACTCTAAGGCTGTTCTTTAAAAATGTAGATATCCAAACTTACCTGGCTAGCTAGTCGGAACATCATGCTACTACTAGCTCCATCTTGTCCGAGCTACACTTACCTTTCCTACCTGAGGTAGGAAATAGATGGACGCGATGCTGGGGTAGCTTGGTAGGGTAGCATCGCACGAGTGCCTGGGCTAGACCTCGCCATGGATGGCTGGCTGGCTGGCCCTGGGGAAGCCGGAGCTCCATAACAACCGGACCTTTTTGTTCTCTGAGGTGGTCGGTGGAAATGGGGGTCCGACGCATCTTGTCAACGGTTTCGCCAAGCTAAACTTGTTGTGTCGTCTCGTTCTGAATCATCATGGATCACCCGCATCCTCGTGATAGCCCAATATTGCATCAGGTTGCTTTTTGTTTGTGCATGTCATTGCTTTTGTCCTGCCCGTCATGGCACCATGCGGCCATGTCCGTGTTAGCCAGTGAGTGACCTTTCCTGTCAATGTTTTGCATCGTTTCATAGGATTAGGGCTCACTGTCTGCCACACATATTGAAACCAGACCGTCGATCAACCTGCCGGCGAGGATCCGGAGCAAGGGTTAGGAACTGATTGGGGAGGCGGTGTGCGCGTATATGCAGATTTCACCGGAATCATTCGACACTGCAGACTAAAAAAGACTTCGAGTTGGAAGTACGTATGAAACAGGCGGTCTCAGGAACGTGTTGAGTCAAATAAATATCGTGCACATGATATGTTTTTCTGAAGGAGCGGTAGAGGACATATACGAATACGCTTTGGAGTTTGAGCGGTCACAGATGCGATGTATATGTGTGTATGTGCGCATGTTGAGCATTTGCCAACGCAGAAATCATGACATTAGTTCATCCAATGTCATGACAGGCACGGGACAGGCCCTTGTTCCCGCTCTTGCTTTTTTTTTTTTCGCACCTTGTAAATGCATGTTAACCAGCCCCAGGGTAGTAACTTGGGACCCTTCGTGCATGGTTCCTGGAAATGGATCCATTCGCGGATGACTGGATGATCCAAAAGAGGGCACTTGTTGATTACATTTGCCGGGGTTCAGATCGATATAGGACGATTGAGAAAATGATAATCGATTTAATGCTACACTTCTATAGCTGGGAAGTATATGTTTCTTGCTACTCTAAGGCGACACCGCTTGGCCCAATCTCATCACAGCTCCTCCTTTGCTGATGCCTTGGTGTTGGCCTTGAGCTTGAGGACCTGAGCCTTAATGTCAAACTTCATGCCGTGGTCTTGTGGCTGTGAGTGTTCGATCCAGGCGACAACTCCACCGTCAACGGGCGTCGTGTCGTACTTGGTGAGATCGACAAGTTGGTCTAGATGGCTTTGCGTAAGTTACTGTCATAGCAAAACTAGACATTCCTGTCACATTGGAAACATTGATGACTTACCCTTGCACTTGCTTGCTTCGGCTGCCCAGAGGGGGAGGACTCCATAGAGAGCACCAGGCGCAAAAATGGCAACCTTTTGTTCGTCGCTAGAGCGGTCGATCTTGTCGGCGGCTGGAAACTTGACAACATGTTCAAGCTCGTCTTCCTCACTCTTTGGCTTTTCGAGAATAGCATAGAGAGCCTTTCCCTTGCCTTCAGATCTTTCTTGTTCTTCGACCCACTCACGGACGGTCAAAGGCAGCTTGTCATAGTCCATCAACAGAAGACTACGCCCGTGGAGGTGATGATCCAGACCGGACCATCCACCGGGATACTCCTTTCCGTCAAACACTTCCTTCAATCCCTTTGCCCAAGGCTTGAGTCCCTTCGGAGGAGGGTCCATTAACTCGTGGAGGGTGTACTCGAGTGCGCTGAAGCTGGTCTCGACCTCGCAGGCAGGTTGGAATGCGGACATGGCTTCCAGCGCGAAGGGGTTCTTCCAGTCGAAACCTTGAACCAAGTCGACGGGTGGCGGCTGACGCATTTGGAAGGCTTGTGTAGCTCCGGCTAACAAGACGGATGCTAGATATCCGGTGATTCTGGAGCCCTTCATGGTTGTAGTGTTTTGGGAGTGTTGCTAGTGAAGCTTTTGGTGATAATTGTCAAGCAATGAATCTCGATAACCAAAGTCTAACTATTTCAAAGGTGTCATGATACTTTATAGCCCTCATGATCTTCTGGTGCGAACAGAATTGCATCGTTGTCCTCTTCGGAGTCTTGGGCCCGAGTTTCCCTTTCAGGGTATTCATATCGGCTCATGTTTCTCAGGCGGGGACAATTCCGTATATTATCACCTCCGGCTAAAGTGACAGGTGAAGGTATTGGCTACAAAATAGTGATCATATGAACAAGAAGTTTTAATTGCATTGATCCCTAGATCGAATCTGGCATATCGACAGATCTCATCCTGGTCGCCATGAGTTGAGGTTTGACCCGCGCAGTCGCTCGGTTACTTACACACTTAATCTCACCTGTGCATGTCGCGCCTTCAAGACAATTAAAACCCGCACAATGAATCGGCAAGTGAGTCACCGGCCTTGCTTATGTCTCATTATAATAAGGACGCGTAGTTCAGATGGTTAACTCCCTACAGCTATTGGAGGGTTCGTATCGCAAGCACCAAGTAACACCACCAAGGGGAACTACGCTTTATTGCCTTGCGCAACATTAAAGATTAACCATGCAATGCAAGGCAATGCTTTCCGAGCTGAAACATGTTTAATGGCAAGATGTTTGTGGCTAAACAGGCCTCCCAATCTCCAAACTCTGCTGCGCCTGATCGCCTCAGCCATCGTGATGCCGAGTTAACCGGAGGATTCTAATAGTCTAAGCCCCTGAACCAACGCACCTTTTGCATTGCACGGCTCTGCTACCAAAAGTCCGGAACGGCGGCAGAACCGAGAGATGGTATGTGTGCAATTCCTTGAGCACAAAGATTCGAATATGTTATGGATATGTTTATTGTCGTGCCAAGTCTGAGTAGCGGCGATCTTGCATCAGGACCACAATGCCCAGTCGGTCCCTCCCGAGCCGCCACACGAGTCTTCAGGTCTCAGTCTAAGCTTTCGTAATACCTGTGTCTGGATGGAACCACTTTGGGCTGTCAGCTAGTTCTAGACTTCAACTAGCGTCCATCCCAACGCCAACTTCGCCCAGTAGGGCTACGCGGACTCTCCACATGCTGCGCCCCGTGCCATCTTCGAGGATCGCACGGCGAGCCGGATCCGGAACTAGGTGTGAGGTTGTGTGTTTGGTATGTTTGTAGAGCTTGCTATTAAACTCGCATGGCTCGCCATGGGTTGTCGATCATGCAGCCAGAGCAGCTTGGCGAGCAGATCACTTAGACGGACACAATGGCGACGAAACCAGCAGATGTCGAAACACCTGAGAAGAAGGGGTTGACGGCAAAGATTGAAACCAAGAAGTCCTGGCCGTTGTGGAAGAAGCTTACACTCATCGGCACGGCCCTCGTTATTATCACCGCGCTGGCGGTTGGACTCGGTGTTGGCTTAACACGAGGGAAAGGAGGCGACAGCAACGACAATGATAACAACAGCTCAGATGCAGACACAAGCGACGATCACGACTCCGAACTCAAGGCACGCGGCAAGGCATGGCAGCCCAAGGTCGGCTCTCCCTGGCAGATCGTTCTCCTTAAGCCCATCAAGCTGAACGACGACGGCACCGCCGACGACCTGGAGCCCGACGTGGGCATTTACGACCTGGACCTCTACGACAACGACGCAGAGACCTTTGCAGCACTTCGCAAGGCCGGAAAGAAGGTCATATGCTACTTTAGTGCCGGCTCATGGGAGGATTGGCGTGACGACAAGAACCAGTTTACGAAGTCAGACCTGGGCAAGACCCTTGATGGATGGCCTCATGAGAAGTGGCTTAACTTGAGGAGCCTGAATGTGCGAAATATCATGAAGAAACGTATCAGGCTTGCTGCGCAAAAGGGTTGTGATGCTATTGACCCTGACAATGTGGATGGTTATGTAAGTCTCTCATCCTCTAAGCGCGAACCAACCAACTAACACGGCAATAGCAAAACGACAATGGCCTCAAACTTACCGAAGAAGACTCCATCTCGTATATAAAATTCCTCTCCCAGGAAGCCGCCAAGTACAACATGTCGACTGGTCTCAAAAACGCCGGAGACATCATCACCTCAGTCCTCCCCTACGTCGCCTTCTCCGTCAACGAGCAGTGCATCCAGTACAACGAGTGTGAGACATTCGCCCCATTCATTAAGGCCAAGAAGCCCGTTTTCAACATTGAGTACCCCAAGGGTGCCCCCAGGGTCAAGGATGCAGATCGACAGACCATCTGCTCGCAGTCGGGCAAGGCAAAGGGGTCTAAGAACTTTAGCAAGGTCATCAAGAAGATGAATCTTGATGGCTGGGTTATGTATTGTCCTAATGACACATACACGACTGAGACGGAGGATTAATGGGCTTGGGTATATATGGACTTTTATTTCTTGGGTCTTTGTAATTGCATAGCGATTGGTAATGCTGGATACTTGTTAGAATTGAATACGACCTCACGGGGCCGCTTTGCTTATTGCACCCCAAGTTCAGAGTGATTGAGGGATCACTGCTTCAACACAATTCACCAGAGGCAATATTCAATGAGTATGCGTGAGCTTTTCGGTCGTTGATTGATTAAGTATATATCTTCCTTGGCATGCCTGGAGCACGCCCAAGTGTTCATGCATTTTGACCCTTGCCGTTAACCCGTATCTCATGACCTTTTGTAACCCCTGAACTCTTCGCCCCAAACACCACCTTGAACCTGCCATCATCGTAAGGTACATCGTCCCCTCTATCCCTACCATACAAGTGTAAGTCGCGTCAAAGCGCAACCTTACCAACCCGCCAGCGCCACTACATAGACCAATGTGAAAAGATGGGGGTATCCTAACAAGAAGGCTTGTCCAAACCTCGCCTTACACAACCGACCGACCGACATTAGACGTAAAATAACAACAAGAAACATGGCTTTCAATTGTGCTTCATGTTGTTGCCATGAACTTCGACCCCCCCTCCTGCTTAAAGAGCCAGTCGCTGTTGGCATCGACCATGAAGTTGGTGATATTAAACTCGTTCGAGGCACCTAGGCCTGGAGGACCGTTGTCATTGGATGTATCCATGCTGTTGTCTGCTGGCGCTGGAGTTCCATTCACACCGGCAATGTTCTCGCCTCCGAACGGAAGGCGAGGAACATTGAAAAAGTCAAAGACATCGAGATATTCAAGTTCGTTTGGTGCTGGCGTTCTTGCTGGTGTGACACTGGGTAATCGACTCAGTGCTGATCCACCTTGGTTCGGCTGCCGAGAGATGAGGAAGTCCAGATCGAATGCCGTGCGTCGCATGTCAGACAGTATCTTGACAGAGCTGGGAGTTATGCCATCGCCTTGTCGCTCGCTGTCACGATGTTCGTCTAGGACCCTTTGCAGCAGCTGGCAGTATCGAGCGGCAACAGGCCAAAATCGACCCATATCACGAAGGCTGTCGACAAAGAATGAAATCTGAGGCGACAACTTGTGCTCAACTGTTGAGCCGTGAACAAGGAGCAGTCGTGCTGACACCCAAAGAGTGAATGCAAATGGTGGACCCAGCTTGGCCAACATGCCGTTGTTCACTACGAATTCTCCCAGAGCAGCCACATTCTCCACGGCGCTGTGGCACCGTTGAGATGCGCTATAAGACGGGGTGAAGATGGGGGACCTTGTCGTCGGATAGGCGGCAGACGAATGAAGACGAATGACAGCTGTGTGGTACGTGGCGTGAAGCATGACCCAGGCACAATTGATGTTCTTGCTACCCGGATGGAAGAGCTTGGCCATGTTGCCAAACTCGCCGGGGAGGCCAAACTTCCACGACGTCAACATGTTGTCTAACTCTTTGTACCGCATCTGCCATTGCTCCACATCGCTCAAGGCACTGATATCAACTGGTTGCTTCAAGAACTTGTGTATCTTGGAAAGAATGCCAAGAATCTCAATGTAGTACGCAAAAGCGCCAAGATTCTCGGGCTGGTCGATGTCGTGGTCTGGGGAGCCCGAGTGGTTCACATCAGTGCGGAACCACCTGGTGTCCACCTTTTGATTCTTGATCCACAGATCGTCGCGGCAGGGCAACGTCCTGTCTATTTCCCGGTCGTCGAGGGCAAACTCGAAGGCTGTTGCGATCGTTGCGTATCGGTCCAGCAGATAAATCATCCAGAAGAGTCGACGTCGCGCCTCTTCTTCAATAAAATCTTTAGGCTCTGAAAGAGTCATGGCACGCAAGGTATAAATCGAGAGGTAATGGGGGGACACTGTCGACGACGTGATTTCTACAGCCAGGCCAAGTTGTACCACGGAGCGGGTGATGAGCGCCATGATGTTCCATCCCGGAGGCCCATTACCGCTACCGACGAGATCGAGGGAGAGAATGACGAGGGCTTGCAGGGACTTGACTGATGAGTTTCCCATGCCGTAGAGGAGAACTCTTTCTTTGGAAACCCTGTGGTAGTGCTCTCGTCGTTCGTCGGTCAATCTCGCATCTGTCGAGTAGCGCATTGTCGTTGCCACAATCGCGTGGAGGAGGATTCGATCAGTCTCGTCGAGTGTAGACGGACCGAATAGAGTATCTAGGGTTGTTTTGCGGTGAAGGATTGGGCACCAGGTGTTGATGTGCTTGAAGTAGAGGTCAACTAGGGCGTAAAGAAGATCGTAAGGTGGCATATCCCGGTCGGGGGTGGTAGTTCCAGGGGCTGAGGACATTGCTGCTGTGGGAGAATGAATGTTGGGTTGTACAGAGTTGTAGTAGTCTTGTGCAGCCGCACTTGGTTGCATAGGCGAGATCTGAGAAGCCGCCGTCATGGGAGGCAGCTGCACATGGTTCCCATTCTGAAAGCCATCGCTCACGCCAGGAGTACGAGCGACGCCAAAGTCGACGCTTTGGGTGCTGGGTGCAAAACCAGAGCTGGGAGCTTTCTGTCCGAACAAAGCAGAATCGGTCTGAGGGGTACGGACGGGCTCGGAGGGTCGAAAGACGTGAGGACCATCTCGTGGTGTTCCTTGATCGCTGGGAAGACTTGGGTTGCTATGTCGGACGCTGGCAGCAAGGGCAGGATTGGTGTTGGCTGCTAGAGTGGCTTGAAGGATCTCAGCATGAGAGCGCAAGATCTCTTCGAGCTTGTCGAGACGCTGTTCGAGTTCGCGGCCGTAGCCAGCTCTCAAGCCAGGCTTCTTGCGCTCCTTGTACTCGCAGACGGCGCCATTTCGGCTGCACCAACCACAAGAGGGTTGACCGCGATCACATTTGACCTGCAAAGGCGAAAAACATGTTAGTATATCTTGTTGACAAGACCTCCAAGGGCCAGCGGAGGACTGAGACGAGAGCAAGTATCAGTAAAGAACATACCTTTCTTTGCTTACACAGCTCACACCTGGGGATGACGGAGTTAGCTTGAGTATTGGCGGCATTCGTTATCTCGAAAGGCAAGGAAGGCTGGAAGAAGGTCGCAGTATTGGGGTCAAGGTTGGGGGTGGGCTCGGTGAAGGGTGGATCTAAGGGCGAGGGTGAAGATTGGGGTGAAGATGCGGCCGTGTGCGGTGACATGGTGTTTAGCACAGGAATAGTATAAAAGTGTAGATAAGATCCGTCGCAGATCTAAAACTGGATCCAACAATTCAAGGGTGATAAATCTGACCCAAGATGAAGCCCGAGCCAGGTAGGAAATTCACGATCGCGACAATGACTTGTGTGTACAGAACAGACAGACAGACAAAAAAAGAGGGGAGCATGACTGAGCATCAGAGCCAGCAGCCAGCGTCGCGACTTACGAGACCGAGATGGGACGTTTCCTTTTCCCGTTGCGACATAGGGTCTCCTGGTCGCCATGATCATCGTCCTCGCTGGGGAACTGGTTGGCCTCGTCGCTATCGATCTCGGTCGTGGGCGGGCGATTCTCTACCGAGCCATCGCCCGAGTTCTTGCCCACCCCGTCGTGCATGGCCTCGAGGGTGAGAGAAGAATCGGGACGCCCTTGTCAGAGACCTCGCGTGTCGGTGCGATGAAAGTGCGAGCTCAGCAACGGTCGTGTGAGCGAACGATGCACTCGGAGTGGTCTGGTATGCGACAAAGGGCTGGATACGCGGGAACGGGCAAAAATGCGGTGCAGGGAGTTTGGAGTCTCTGCAGAGGAAGCTCGCGATCCGGGACAATGGTTCGCGCGAGAAGGAGAAAGATCTCCCGAGGGCCCAAGGGGAGGATGGAGAAGTAAGAGGAGAAGAGGCATGCGGTTACGCTACCATACCCCAGGCCAAGGTCAGGTACCTAACTTTTGCCATACGGAGGCGGCTGCACAACCTGGCAGCCCAGGTAGGTATTTAGGCAATACCGCGGATTGCCGACACGTCTTTTCTGGTAGGATAAAGCTTATGAGCTGCCCGTTCCCCTTTGTCAAAGTCACCTGTCTCTTGTTCCTCCTTTGTCGCTTTTTGCTGGCTTTGGGCCTCGGACGGACGGGGAGTGAGTGGCGCCTCAGACCGGACCTGGTCAGAGGTGGGCCGAGGTGGGCTACGGGCTAAGGGCGAGCTGTCAGAGCTCCAGCTCTTCGGTGTACTTCCGTTGACCGGGAGCCGCAAGTAAAATTATGCGACGGGAGAAGAAGAGATTTTCTGTAATCCTTTTTTGCAATCTTTGAAGCTATTGAGATGAGATTCAGCCAGCAGGATAGCACCGCTTCAGGGGGAGGGCAAGGGGGTGACG
>JABCKD010001118.1:0-37515 GCA_013186415.1 Fusarium sp. NRRL 66088 | reverse complement strand
GGGGAAAGACGAGGCTGTGAGAAAGATGATGGGGGAAAAAGTCGTTGGCGTCATATGAGGCTGACCTACTTGATGTGTCTGTACCAAGGACGGGAGATTGTTGGTTCTAGACAGATAATCCATGATGATGGAGGCGACTGGGGTTTGGTGATGCCGCATACCTATTGAGTAATCGTGGCATTTATCTTTCTCTCTCTCTATTCATCTATGAACTTTTATTGACCATTCATCAAAAAGACGTACGGATACGATACAATACAAAAAAAGCCAACGTTTGACAAAATCTAATCTACGCATCATGATCCCGCGTGGTCACCCCATTCACCAATGAGCTACTTTAAGGTGTGGCGGCCCGGATCGAGATGGCCAACAAATGCAGCTCCAGGTTTCTCCGCGCAACGTTTGCCAACCTAACTAACCTGTGCGTGTATGTATGTATGTACCTAGGTAGCTATCAGTGACATCTGAGGTGAGACTAGAAACCCATGCTCACTCATGACGCCCTCAAATAAACGAGGCATCAGGACAGCGATAAAGCAGATCCGTTCTTCTGAGCATCATCATGGATTTTTCTAAAAATACTAAAAAAGGTATCTTGGAAATAGTAATATTTTAGATATATTCTACTTACTATCTGGTTGTTCTCATCACATATTATTAACTATCGCTTCAGGAAGACAAGCTAATGCCTTTGTACTGGTGTCTCGACTTTTCCATACCCAAGGCGTCCCCCCCTCAAAACCTGGGTTCCCGGATCAAGGTGTTGGCGTTCATGCTGAGAGCTGAAAGCAACCTGGACCCTGCCAACCAATGGAACCTATGACGACGAGTCAGCCAAGGAAAGACGCAGGGGCTGACGGGTCAATCTCTGTCTCAGCTTCTTGCTGATTGTTCCCATTTGACTCCCTCTCTCAGAGGGGGAAGTTCATCACACGACAATGCCCCCAAAGCTCCAGGACCCTGAACAGCAAACACACCTCGGTTTTCCCCACACAAGCTTTCCCCTTCTTCCATCGTTTCCTTGTCCTATCTATTCTAGGTTTTTGACCCTTTCCCTTGTTTTTAAACGCCACGGTAGAAAGCTCTCACGGCGTACCCCGTCCCGCATCCATCACATGCCAATTGTATGCGAGGCTTCATCGTGGCTTTGGGGCTTACCGCCGTCGCCTCCTCCTTCGACGATGACTTCCAGCCTTTTCTCCTCGTCCCCAAACATGCCGTTTTCCAGAAACGGCCAAAGGAGAAAAAACTCCCCGTTTCCGATCCACTGAACACGGCGGCCCTACCTAACCGAATGGTCCTTTCTCGTCACAAACAAAAAAAAATTGACAACAGACGGCGGTGGACTTGCGTAACTTCAAGGATCAGTGTGACAAGGGGGGGGGGCGCCTAGAACTATCGAACCGACACGACTCAAGAGAGAGAGAGAGGAACCGCCCGCCACCCCTGGCTGGCCTTTACCGTATTTATTAGGATTGGTTCCGCGTAGCTACGAGGGAGACACACCCCAAGATTTTTTGCATCTAGAGGCAATTGGACAGAAAGTCGCAAGGTAGCGGGGAAGCTTTTTCTGACGTTGCCTCGACGTTACTCCTCTTTCTTTTCCTCTTTTTCTTCTTCTTTTTTCTCTCTTTCTTATTAGTATTCTCATCTCTGCCTCTTCTTCCATATTGCTTTGCCAATTCTACTTCATTTCACAATGATCAGCGCTTCCCGTCCCGGCACAACCTCCGACTCGGGCCTCCCCGCCCCGGAGGTCCGCGAGGAAATCACCGCCCGTCTCAGTGACCTCGTCTCGGCCCTTGAGGCTCACCCGTCGTGGACGCCGCCCTCACCCCCTCGGGGACTCTTTCACGTTTGGGACTTTGTGTGTCGCTCTCGATACATCATGACCGAGCTTGACAACATCTACGCCGGAAGGCCTACTAAGCACCCGGAGCAGATTCCCAAGCACGATCGTGGTAAGTTTCTTTCTGATGATGAGTTACCTACTTGATGCCATTGATATGAAACCTGTCTTTTTTTTTCTCCCTTATTCTAATCAGTATCTATCCTTTCCTTACTCCAATTGGTATCTCCGTAAGAAAACACCTAGACTTACCTCATTCTCTCGCCGTGAATATAGCCACCTCAGGCCCCCAAGCCGCCGCCCTCTCCTTCCACGACGTCCTCTCCCGCTCCATCACCATCGACGAGATGATCCATAACCCCCGCATGCTCGTCATGCTCGGTCTCTCCAACATTGACTTTGGAGACGATGTTCGGGAGAGGTCACGTGCCCTCAAGGAGACACTCGCCAAGGCCGATTGATGATATGACGTCGTTTGCCGAGCCGAGGTATCGTCCACCGAACGGGGGGCGGCAGATGGATTGTAGAATGAGTAAAACAAAAAGGAGAAGAAAAAAAAAAGTATGAAAAGAATACAAAATACAAATCATCATCATTGGGGCATTTGCATGAGCTACCTCAGGATAGGAAGCTCCAGGTTGGTGGAGGAATCACACCGCCAAACATGGCATATTCACGATTAATTGGGAACTGGACTGGACTAGGTAATGCAATTGTAGCAGATTCATCATGCATGCTTAACAATTCCATCAAGCTCTGCTTTATCAATTCGCTGTCGACCTGAATGAAGCTGTCAGGCCAAGTTTAACATGTAGCCGTCATAAACACACCACCACCAACCGAATATTCCCCTTGATATCCATTCCAGGTCATTTATTTAACCCCCCAAGTCCCCTTATCCAGTCTTATGACCAAACCCAACCGTACCGTCCGAGAAGAACCCCCCAAGCCATTCCAGATACTAAACAAAAACATCATGGACACATCATGATATACAGAGTACGATAAGCATAACTTCAAGTTGTCATCGTACACCAGCCCAACGACCCTTTGCAGTCGCCGCGGGCCCAACCGCAAGTCGTCGACCAATGTTGCCAAAGCATACGCAGCTGCAGAACAGTACACTGAGCATCCACACTCCTGTCTCAAGCGTTTCTTGGCGAGCCAAGCCTCCGAGTACCGGCAGATCATGGTCCCCATTCTGACCCAGCGAGAAGTTGCCAAGAGCAACATGAGCGGGCGCCGGCATAATGTCCGGGTCGACACCGAGAAGCAGCACCGAGCCCGTAAGGCCGACGACCGCAGAGAGAAACAAACCAGGCTTGGATCGGTCGATGAGCCACCATAGAAGAGGGTTCACGAGGGCTAGTGTCAGTGATACCTGAAGTGTAGACGCCCAGGCCACCTTGCGCTGCCGAGCATGTTAGAGGGACACACAAAGACGGATTCTTCAGGAAATCAAACTTACAATGGCAAATACAATGCCGACAAAGGCGCCAATGGCTCGGACGACGAGCGCCCAGTCAGTGCTGGGGCCATCATCCTTGGTCGAAGCGCCATCATTTTCAGCCACGGCTTCCTCGCCGTCATCCCCAAACGACTCCTCCCACACACGGTCAAGCCAGGGAAGCAGCGCACCCAGAGCTACACCGGCAAAGCCCCAGAACGCCAGATGCGCCCAGTTGTATGCGGGACGGATCATGTTCCCCCGCAGGGATTTCAGGCTGTCCGGGCGCGTGGTGACAAGCACTCCATAGCCCACGCCTAGCACAAAAAGGACGAGGCCTCGTAGGGCTAGAGATGCAAGTGATGGGGCTGGGGCAAGAGGTCCTGGTGCTTCGACAGGGCGGAAGGATGATCGACGACGTACAGGGTGTGATCGGTCGCGCAGCAGCTCATAGGTCGCCTCATCAATGCTAGGCCTCTTGATAGGTGTCTGAGCCCCGGTGCCCCAAGGCGTGTCCAGCTCGTCTCTATCAGCAAAGATGCGGTCGCGGGAGTTGGACGCGGTGGGCGAGTAGATGCCGAACAGGGTCGACGACGTCAAATTGAGGAACGACTGCGGCCGGCTCAGGCTCACGGGTTCGGGGGTCGGCTGCAGGAAGCGCGGGTTGTTCAGGTCCACAGACTGCGCCGGGGCTGGCGTTGAGGGCGAAGAGTTCTCATCGGGAGGTGTTGGGCTCGTCAGGCTCAGGTCGAAGGGTCTTCGGGGGATGGGTCGAAGGAGAGGAGGTCCGTCGTCGGCCATTGTGTTGTGAAAAGTCGAGTCCAAGGTTTCTAGTGTTGTTGTCGTTGTTGAGGGTCTAGAATGGGTTGTGAGCGACGACTCGATGGGATAGAAAGCAGACAAGGCCCTCCTCGCCTCAGCTGAAGGGCAAGGCGAGATTACAAGTCTCGGAAGCCCAAGGTTACTCACAGGTCTCAACTGGTCTCAGTTCACGATGTAGACGCTACAGCTTCCGGGACAGTCGGGACGGGAAAGATGGGATATTGTTGGGGCCAATCTGTGCGGTTCACAGGTGAACGAGCGCCCAAAAGTGGCTTGCTGAGAACCGGGATATCCGAATCAGCAAGATTGGGGTGAGAGAGAGCCTCGTCGTGGAATACGCGTATATGAGAAATCAATGCTTGTTGGAGATGAGGATGAATGGTTTATGAACAATGTGGAGAAGAGCAATGGAGATGAATATTGGATGTAAGAAAGAAGAAAGGTCAAGATGTAGAAGAAGAAGAGGAGAGAGAGAGGAGAATAAGCCATGAAACCCAAAACCATGGACCACCACCAACTCGACGACGGGACCTCTTCACATGCTCACAAGACCAAAAGTGCTCCAGCAGTTACGTAGGAGAGAAGGGGTCAAGGACCCAATCCAATGCAACCCCCTTGTCCATGGGGGTCCGAAATCTGGTCCTTTTTAGTGGGCGTGTGTGTGTGTTTTTTCCCATGGATGCTTTGCGTCTTTCCCCGCCCGCTCTTCCAGACTCGCGCCGCCGCCTCCATGTCACGGACTTGCTTATTCAAGGCATGAATAAGGGCTTAGGCTTTGACCCTTTAGAGGAATGAAGGCGGTGATTGAAAAACTCTCTCTGGCCTATTAGATTTTGTGTGATAAGCCTTAGAACACTCCATGTCTATGTTTTTGACTGGGAAGAAAAGAGTTTGGACCCCAGGAAATATTCATCCTTGGATGTGCTTTTTACCCCACAAGAGCTTGCTTCGGCACAGGGGTCAAGTCATTAGGTACCTTACTAGACAAGCCTGGGTCAAGGAAAAAAACGAGACACTTGTACAATGGCATTAACTTTCCTTGCCTCAAGAATAGTAGAATTATACTTAAAAAGGTATAAAATTATAGATAATTAAAATATAATTCTTTCTATTATTTTACTACATTTTATATATATTTATCCCTATCACTTGTAAAGAATTAAACCATCTCTCATCCCCATCCCCCAAGTCTCATTTATTTCTTCACCCGCGTGACATGCTCCAATTCAAGACTCGTTGGTTGGCCAGATCTCGGGGACTCCATCCATATTGCGCCCTCGTGATTCCGTCCGAGATCCATTGATCGGCCACACTCCCAACAAACCTGCCTCGACACTGTAAGCAAAGGAGGGGAGGAAACGGTTGGCGATGCAACAGTGTTTACAGATTCAGAACGCCTGTTTCGGCTGTGTGCAGAAAGAGGAATGAATGGATTTTGTGCTTGACGTGGAATGAGTACAAGCGTTCATCAATTGACATGTGATTTTGCGCGTCACTTTGCTTCATGGGTCGACGCCAAAGGTTCAGGTCAGGTCATGATGGAAACACCATCATCATGTAAATGATAGCGGTCAAATTATTCTCTCCCTATACAATATCTCCCCACCCTCAATCCTCGTCACTATCACTCTCCTCCTCTTCATCCTCCTCATCCGAGAACTCGTACTCGCTCTCCTCTGCTCCCTCGGGTCGGGGTATCATCAAAAACGCCGTCATGCAAGTGATTCTGTTCCGCGTCTCGTACGTCCCCAACAGCTTCCCCACACCAGCAGCAGAAGCAGCATCATCATCACCCTTCTTGGCCTGCTTCTTCTTCTTCCCCTGCAACTCATCCACTGACACTCGCCACAACCGGACCCGCCCGTCGCTGCTACCACCCGCCACGTACATTCTCGACGGATCTGTCTCGCTCTTGATAACCACAAAGTCCTTGATCCGCCCATCCACTCCATCTGCCTTGCCACCGATCTGCCCGACGAGCTTAGCTGTGGGAAGAGGCTCGGATTTCTTGTCGTCCGCATCGTCGGGCTTTGTGAGGTCTTCTTCCTTTGTCGAGAAGAAGAGGATTCGGCCGTCCTCGGTTGCCGCAGCCAAAAGTGTAACGTCCGCCTCCTCGTCCACCTGGACATAAGAGAATTGGTGAATCTTTGAACGGATTGATCCCATAACTCGGCACTTGGGAACACTATCCATGCCAAATACCACAATGTCTCGGTCGAATCCAACTGCAAACTCATCCGCATCATCCACATTGCCCCAAACTACTCGTCGACCTTCACCCGTCGAGTGCTTTCCCTCTCCAGCCTCTTGTAGCATATCCTTGCTAAAGTTCAGTACTCCAGCCTTCTTGCCCGTAACCAGGTTCCACAGTCGCATCGCCCGCTCTCCCTTGCTGACACTGATCATAAGCTTCATGCTGGGGTGGATCGCAAAGTCGTTGACGCCAGACGGTGTGCCTCCGAGAGGTGCCGTATCACCGCTGGGTCGTCCCTGTGGCTTCGGGATAGGAGCCTTAATGTTGCTAAGCAGCGACCAGTCCCTTGTGCGTGTAACAGCAATCGTAGAGTCCTCGCTTGATGACAACAGCTTGGTCCGGTTGGGGAATCGCAGGGCTGTGACCGTCGACGAGTGGTGAAGCAAAGTGCCAATCTCTCGGTTCTTGGGGTTCTCAAGGATCGGTCGGGGTGCCACCTTGGCGAGCAGGTCCTGGTCCCTTCGGCTCGGAGGGTGCGCCGACAGACTGTAGAGGTTGATGCGCTCGTCGGTGCTTCCAGAGGCGAGCATGACGTTCTGCGTCTGGCCAGCGACGGGCGCCGAGACGGGCGACGTTGCGACGCATCGGATCGCCGAAGTATGGGCATTGAAGAGGAATGTGTCGGCAAAGTCGGCCTGGTCCTTGGGCCCAATCGACACCGTCAATCCATGAAGGATTCTATCGTAAGATCCCACCACGATCTGAATCGTCTCCGAGGCGGTAGAGGCGGCAGTCGTCGTTGTCGAGACGGCAGGTTTCGTAGTCTTTTCCTTCGAAGCCTTTTCCTTTGGAGGTTGAACTGCCTTGGCCTTCTTGTTGGATACAGGCTCAGGGGCAGGCTCGCTCTGCGCGACGGCTTGTCTCTTGCGTTTGGCCATTGTATCGTCTTGTAAAAAAAAGTCTTGTCGTTGCTGCAGGCAGTTGTCGCGAAAAGCTACGGGGAGTTGGCTTGCTTCAGAAAAAAAAGTTTGGAGCTGGGGTGCGATAAGATAAAAGGGCATATATGCATAGCCCCATTTTATGCATCCCGTCTCTCTAAACTCCTCTCAGACCAGACTACGCCAATGATTTCAAGTCCACCACAAGCACAATGATGCTATGCGCCGAGTATATTCAAGTGTATATGCTGCATGAGAAACTAGATTCTCAATGTCGTCTATCTTATCGTCCTGATGCCCCATTCTGTCCGCCAATTTCCCGCTCTACCATCTCAATCGTGCCCAGGCTAGGGAACCGCTTCGTAAAGTCCTGGATGTAATCGTCCTTCTCCTTGGCAGACATGTCCAACAGAGGTTGCCCAGGGAGGTCCACTGCAATTACATGAGCTGATGATGCCTGCGCTCGGATCTGTTTTGAAGGTGACGATGAACGTGGTCCGGTAGGGAGGCTGTTCAGATGAACCGGCTTCTTAGGAGCGGGAGGTTTTGCTGGGGGCTTGGGTCCAAGAGCTGGAGGAGCAGAAGATGTCGAGGCCGGTCCGGCGCTTGCTGGCCGAGACTGAGGAGGCTCAACTCTAGATTTGGCGATATTCAGGGGTTTCCTGACAGGCAACGGCTTCTCGGGCTTGCCTCCGCTTTCCGAAGAGTCCGTGTACTTTCCATATCCTTGGGCAGTCCTCTGCACATTCGAAGACTTCTGGTCCTCGTTCAAGAGACTTTGGACCCGGTTCTGGATGCTGACAGCACGGGAGACTCCCCCAATGCTCTTTGGTGGGATAGGTGGTCCACGGTTTCCTGAGGCCACACGTCGACGGTACTCGGCTTGGGCAGCCTCAACACGTTGTTCCTCTTCTTGTAGCTTTAGGCGTTCCATCTCACGCCTCATCTCAGGCGTCATGTGATCCTCATCCTCCTGAATATGGCCATCATCGCTGCGTCCATCAGTGGCCTCAGAGCCCGCGATAGGAGTAAGGTTACGGTGTCCTGCGTCCCTTTGTGGTGAAGGGTTTCTCGCGCCTCCGGGAGAGCCGCCTTCAAAGCGCTTAAAGGCATCTCCAAACTTGCCTGCAAGGATGTTCTTGTTTCCGGACAATGATGTCAGACTGGAGCGCTTGCTCGCCTTGGTCCGCTCCGAATCTTCCAAGCTCCTCAAGAAATCCATATCACTGGATGCAACTCGCGAATCATCGTCGGCCACAGGTTCCTGGGCAGGCGATGGAATCTGAGGCGAGTAGTGAGGGGGTCGACTTGACGATCGGGAAGCAGCCTCTCTTTCACGCAGGAAATCAAGCGTGGTACCCTCGAGGTTGGTGCTTGCAGGTCGCGGTCGAGAGATTGTTGTAGACGTACGGCCTGAAGGCTCTAGAAAGTCTGCACGAGGCCGACCTCCCTCGAGAGAGGGTCTCGATGAAGACGGCTGACGGGCATGCGAAGATGGTTGATAGGACGAACCCCGGGCAGGGAAAGCAGGCCGAGACTCTTCAGCGCCCCATTGCCCGGCACTTTGCTCAGGTTGCCTTGTAGCGCTGCTGGATCGTGCATACTCATGAGACTCTCGCTGAACAGGCCTCTCCAAGTCCCTGTATGGCTCTGGTGGCGGAGTTGCTGTCATCGTGCCAGTAGACACGTATCTCGAGCTTGTTTGGGAGGAAATTGCCTGCAGCTCAGGATTGTTGCTAATGATGGACTGCGCCCTGCTAACTTCTGGCCTGCTTGGCGCGGACAAGACCTTTTGCAGCGAAGGTTCAGGGGGAGGCGAGGCGACTGCAGCTTGATGGGCAACAGGCGTGACAGAGTGCGGCCTCGATGTTGACCTCGTGCGTGTATCGCTTGGCTGAGGCATGGCAAAGGCTTCGTCGGCCAGTCTCTCCATAACTCTTTGGTTGAGATCAGACGGGGCATTAGGCGTTGGTGAAGTTGGCGATGAAGCATCAAAATCGAACTTGGTCCCCTGGTCGTGTAATAATGAAAATTGGTCAAGAGTAGGGAACCTCGATGACAGCTCGTCGAACCCACCCTGAGGAGTCGACTTGGAATCAAGAGCAGCAAAGGGATCTCCATCGGTCTTTCGCATGGGAGATTGCTCCGGCTTCTGTGCTACCTTGGTTGGAGCTGGTGATGCCGCTGGTCTTCCTCTTCTCATTGGAACAACATCAGGAATAACCTGCTTCTCTGGCTCGGCTCGAGAAAAGACAGCACCCACAACTGGTGCTTGCTCTGTCGATTGTTGTCTACGCTGAGGACTGTCGTTTCGGCCATGAGATTGGGCTTGGCCAGAGTAGATCTGGGTAAAGTCAATACGAGTTCTACCAAGGGAAAGAATCCTCTTACATCCTGAATAGGGACATCTCGCCCTTGCATGGCGCAGCCTTCCTCGAGTACCTCGTAAATATTTGGTCTCGACTGCATGTTTTCTCTCAACATTGACGCTAAAAGGTCAGTCTCATGAAAAACTCATCCGAGGTAAGAAACTGTACCTATCAACTTCTTGAGTCGATCAGAAAAGACAGGGTGGCTAGGAAACCTGAAGCTAGCATTGAGGATGGCCAATTGGCCTTGGTCCTCAAAGGGGGTCGTATAGTAGCATAGTTTATACAGCAAAACTCCCAGGGCCCAAATATCAGACTTTTCGTTTATAGGCTGCTTTCGGTATACATCAATCATTTCAGGACTCCGATACTGAAGGGTGGTATGCTTCTGGACATCCTCGTCCATGAGGCGACACTCGACAACGGTTGTGGGGGCGGGACGCGGCGGCGCGGCCGAGCCAAAATCGCAGAGCTTGAAGCGCTTGGAGGAACCCTTGGCGGTGATGAGTACATTTTCGACCTTTAGATCACGGTGGAGAAGGGCGGGCTTGAGGTAGTGCATGCATGCGACGCCCTCGGCGATGTCGGTAAAGATGTTGAGGATCTCGGGCTCGGTTAGGCGATGCTGCAGCCTAGTGTTCATAAAGTCGATGAGGCCACCCCCGTTGCAAAACTCCATAAGCAGAAACACCTCGTAGCCACCGCCTCTGAGCTCAGAGGCATGCGAATCAATATAGGTGACGATCGGCCGGTGTCCCTTGAGGCGCTTCATCGTCTCGACCTCGGTGCGCATGCCCCGCAAGGTCTCCTTATCGGGGACCGCGACTCTCTTCAGGACCGCCATGTCGGTGCCGTCGACGGGCTTGGGCATCTTGACCAGGTACACGTGTGCGAAACCTCCTTCTGAGAGGTACTTTTGAATCACGACGCGGTGGCTGCCGACTTGAATCTTGGTACCGGGAGAAAAGGTGCCGGCCGGGGCGCCACCGGGGGCGGCCACGGGCGGAGTGCCATAGGGGGCATGATGATGGTGTTTTGGGGCCAGGTGAGGCGGAGGATACTGGCCGTGCGAAGCCATCTCGGGCGGGGAGGTCGATGGACAGGGACGAGGATGGGAGGTTCAAGTGCGATCGCGGTTGATGGATGACGGAGAGGTCGTCGGGCACGAGCGAGAGAGAGAACGAGCCAAGGAAGCGAGGGCGGTCGAGGGGGTTGCCCCGTAGGGGAGAGGAAGAGAGACGGCGCTGGAGAGGGGAATCGGAATGGATGTATAAGGAACGGCAAAGTTGGAGATTCAAGGCATTGGATCAAACACAATCAAGTGATTGAACAATTCAAAGCGGGCGCATGGTCAAGTTCAAGTTGACAGAGAAACACATTGCATGGCCCCTTGGGAGAAAGACGAGACGGGATGTTGGATGTGCCAGGGACCGAATGGATCCATGGAGTGGCCGCCTAGTACGGGGCCGCGGGCATATCATAGCGGCCCTTGGCCTGGGCGCTCAGTGGCTCAGCCTCTTCCCCCGTAACCTGTTAGTGCCAGGCCGCCCCCAGAAACCAGTTGCAAGCTACGGCAGCTGCCATTTTAGGCCTCAGGCTTTTGGACTTGGCGGCGGCGGGAAATGTTCGGTAAATAGGGTTCTCTTTTTCAGTTCATCACCTGGAGGAATCAGGGTTTCGTTACTGACATCAGCCAAGTCTATGGTTTTCGACATGTTGAAACGAGCACATGGTCTCGGGTGCTTTCTCTTCCATCTCACAGTTGATGCAAAGCTTCTGACTCGTCTCGTCATGTTTCATGTTATTCAGCTGCAAGGATGGGCTACGCTTGCATAAACCACTCCACATCCATGTAATGGAGAGGAATCTCTTAACAATGTATCGTCTCTTAGAAACTACTAACCACCAACATTATTCATTAAAAATCAGTATTCTCCATCAACGCCTCGCCAGTTAAAGATCAGAAACTTCCTCTCCATTACAATTCGTACCAATAGGGTAGACACTTATGTCATCCATGAGAAACTCGACACCGCCTGAGGGCGCGTCTGGGCAAAGAAAGTTGAAGCTGAGCACAGGGTCGGGAGATGCAATCTTCTTGATGAAGGAGCCTCCACCCCAGTAGAAGGGGTCAAGCACCCAGTGGTGGTCTTCCAAGATGACTTCGTCGTCAAGCTTGATCTTGATTGTGCACTCAGACGCGCCCGTGTTGTTCTTTTCAGTCCACGTGTCGGCCCAGTTAATCCAATGGTTGCCGGGCTCAAGACCGTGTAGTTGCTGGCTGATGCTCAACTCCACCTTGGGGTCATTAACTGTAAAACGGCTATCGCGTTGCGTTGTTAGTAGGCGTATCAGAGCGTGATAACAGAGAAACATACAGGAATTTTCTACCGCTCTGGGCTTGGTATCGTCCACGAGAAGTCTGGACTTTAATGGACCGAGGGTCTGACACCTTCCAAGGGGAGAGTGTCGCGTTCTCAAATCCAGGATTCTTGACATTGTAGCATTCCGGATCAAGGTCTTTCTCTGGGGGAGGGGCCGTCTCCGTGTACTCGGGAGTGCTGGCCTTCAAGCTCCACACGTCCCTGACAGCTGCGGCTGCGGCTGCGGCCTTGGTGGTTTGGACAGGTGGGTGTGCTGGGTCTTCGGTATGGGGGCAGAATGCCTCGATGAGACATTCGAGGGGGTTGTGCAGGCCGGCGTCAACACCAGTGAAAGCAAAGGCGGCCAGGACCGCGAGGATCGTGACTTGTACCATTGTGTTTATGTTGTGTTAAGGATGTTTGTTTGTTTGTTTATTTGTTTGTGAACTGCTTGGTATGGATAATCAGATGCAAAGTCGTGTAAGTGACGGCCGTCTATTATATCTCCTTCTTCAACGCGATTAATGAAATCAACCGATACAGTTCACGTCCAGACCCAGCCTCATCGTCATGTTTCAGCTCCCGAGAGTGGTCCGATGCAAGGAACGCAACTAGTCAATATTGTCTGAAAACGGTCGCCCAGATAAACGTGGCTGTCATGCGAGATATGTGATTCCGGGGCTTGGGATGCCCTCGCGGCCAATTGCGCCCGGCCGTTCACGTTTCGTGGGTGAGCGGGAAGAGCATCCCGGCACTCTATCTCGAGCTTCCCCGTCCACGTTTGGGTTTCTTCAACGTCATGGCCAACCTTGAGTTGCGTGTCAAACGTGCGTGGGGAGGCTGTAGCCGACTTGGCGAGCGGCCAGGCGGCTTTCAGTAATCACATTTCTCCCAATGCGGTACCGTTTTTTCCCATGTTCAACGTGGCTTGTGGATATCCTCTTTGTGAGAAAGGTGAAGATCCTTTCTTGAATGTAGAGCCGTAACTGTTGATCAATATCTTGATTGAGGCTCAGACTGCAAATCCTTGATTGGCTTCGTCAGGGGACGTGCAACAGGCAACAGGATAGTATCTCCCGTGTTACAGATCACAAAGATATCCCCTGAACTCATGGTGTAATCATCACCTCATGATAATTCCTCAACGCCGACAACAGCCCGCGAGGACTTGTCACGAAATGGAATGCTCGGGGCACCGGCACAAGTCTAGGTCGAAGTCAAAGACGCGCAAACATCTCCAAAGCTTTGCAAAAGACGCTCGTGAGTGTCATCCAGGGGGTTATCCATATGAGGATCATGGATAATAAGCTTCCGAGTTTCTAACCAATTCCAGATGGAACGCCTTGGGCTGTTTGGGAGGTTGGCCGTGGACCGTCTGCCAAGGAAGAAGGAACCTTTGTTGAGAAGAAGTTCTTTAAGGAGCGTTTTATGGGTAGAAGAAAGACAAGATCTTCGTACAAGAGATCTCAAAAGGGTAGCAATGACGGTATAAGTGACGACTATGAGTGTTTATTGAGCTTGCCCCATGTTCAGATCATTTATCAGTATAGTAAAGCGGCTCAACGGTGACTCTCTGCTTCCCCATGATTTGGACTCCGAAACCGCTCAATATCCATTTCACATTCCCGATGATGCTCTTTAAGAAATCCCACTGTCTGCCTGACATCTTGGCCCAAGCTCCAGAACTAAAAGCGAGTCATGGCTGAGATGGCTGCAAAAGGTGGCTGTCGTGATGACTTCACCTCGGCAAAGCAGTTGCGGAAGACGATTCCCAGAACCGCAGCAGATTTGGGGCAATAAACCTCGAGGCTATGGCTATCTGACGCGTGTTTTGCTAAGCCTTTTGGTGTCTTTACCTTGGGACTCCATGACAAAGTTGTTCAAGGTTGAGGCACTGCCTCCTAATACAGCCGAGGCTAGGGAGCCATTTACGCGGCCGCCACAACTACTCGACCGGTTGCGGAAAAGGAGTCAACTCGAAGAAGAAGACTTGATGATATAAGCATGAATCTGACAGGAGTCTTTTGAAAAGTTTATCTCAAGATTTATCTTGAATTATGTGGTATTTTTAACCTGCACTTGTCAGTTCGTAAACCTGATGATCCGACTTGCTACAGAGGTGAACTACTTATCTACCCTAGGCTCAGCCCTATGGGTCCTCGAAACCCGCCATGAGCCTGTCTCTCGGCCGAACTATTCTCGTTGTGACTTGGCAAGACGCGCGGCTGTGGCTCTTTTATGTCAAAGGGCTTTGCCGCGAAGCCGAAAAAGCGGTTCTGGCTCGGGGCTTTTGTTTCTAGAAATAGATCGTATACTCAACAAGAGCCGAATTTTGTGTTCCACATGGGAATCTGAAGCAAGGGACAGCCTACAAACATTCTACGAAATGACAAAGTTGCTCCGTCAAGCATACGTCATGGTCTGATACAGGGATCTTTGCTTTTTTTCGCTCTCGCTTTTTTGTCTTTGTCCCTTCTCTTCTTTGACAAGGCCTGATAGATGCTAATGCAGGGCGTCGGGCACGCCGTTGGTGGTTCGCATCTGCCATCAGCAGCCACATGACATTTTGACTCAATGGGTACCCGGCATGGGGACTCTCACCACCATAGCAATGACCCCGTGGGAGATTGTATCTTTCAAGTCATGGCGAGACTTGCCGTGCTACCCTGCAGCAGCCGACATTGCCTGATGGGGGAATCCTGCTGACCCCCTCGAAGGGTCACGGCACAGGGCTCGCAGCTGGCCTGGTCAGGCGTCCATTTGCCCTAGAAGGCATGGATCTTGTAAAAGTTGAAAACCAAAAACCCATGTGCCGATGACGATCGCCCCCGTTCAGTCAGCCCCAGATACCGAACCTCGCCTCGCTTGACGTAGATGAGGGGATCCAATTCGAGCCCAAGACCCGCGCACGCCGAACGTTGAACCCTGCATCAGCCGGCCGACGCCGCAGGACAGGAACAGACATTAAATCAACGGCCCGCGCCCTTTGTGGCAGCTCTGATTGTTTTCCTCTGCATACATACTCTGTAAATCACTCGTGTATACCTCATCCATTTACCTTTGAATACTCTATCAAACGATATCTGTACCACCAATCATCATCAACATGCCCGCTTCTACTTCGACTTCGCCGATGCAAATGCCCCGCGAGCCGGCCCCCGCCGCGTTCCCGGCCGGACAGAACAACGCCGAGCAGCCGGTACGTTGTACATTCCCTCCGGCTTGGCCTCCGGGCTTGGCTGCGTTACCAAGACATTGAAGCGCACGTTCGATTATCTGCGCAGTCATTTAATCTGGGATATTTTGCTGATTGAATTTCATTGATAGCGCCCGGTTCAGCCCATGTCCATGGAGAATCAACCCACTATGGGTATGCGAGGAGGCAAGGATGGTGGTGTAAGGATCAAATGACCCTCCTCTACCTCGAGCTTAACTGACCTTTTATAGGCCATCTGCTGCGGCATCTGCGCTGGACTCTGCTGCTTCGAGTGTCTAGACTGCTGCTGTTAATCGCGTTCCAGTGAGAAGAGAACTTGGGATTTAATTGCTTTCTCCGGCGTTTAATGGACAAGCCACACCTAATTGAGCGAGGGTCCCTCGAGTGAATGAGCTGGGTTGCCGTCACTTGACTAATGATGCAACGAATTTTCGATAGAATTATTATATTATGCTTCATCCTTTCTCTTTTCCGTCCAAATTTTGTATATCGTTTTGTTTAGAGCCATTGACGCTCACACAACTACGTCCTCTAATCGCTTCACAACCTCTTTATAAAACTTGATTGACAAGCGCTCAGCAACCTCGTCCTCGGTTTCGTCGTCACCATCTCGCAGGCCCAGCTCTTCCCCACCGGCTAGACATCTTCGAGTCGCATCCTCAAATCTCTCACCCATGTCGGCGCCCACAGCTGCGACTCTATCTTCAGCCAGGAGAGCATCCCGGACCTTTCGCACCACGTCGGGACGACCTCGCGCACGCCGCATGTCGATATCTAGCACCTCCTCGATAGGTCGCCAGTGTGCAAGCTCGACAAGGATGACGCCCAGGCTGTAAATGTCGAAACTCTTCTTGGAGCGCTCCCTCTCTCGCCTGCGGTTCGACTGCGCGTTGGGATGTCGATACAGGTCATGCTCCGCGTCGTCTCCTGGAGCGTCTGTCATCTCGTCAGAGCCACCAGGTCGAGAGAAGTCGAAGCCCGAGAGGTATGGTTGGCGGTAGTCCACGTGGCCGTCCCGCGTGAGAAAGAAGAGCACGTTGTGGCTTCGGAGGCCCTTGTGCAGCCAGTGCACAGCGTGCAAGTAGAGGAGACAATTGCTGATGGCGTGTGCGAGGCGGACTCGTTCAGTAACTCGAGGTTTGCGGACCTTTGGGTCTTGAAGGAGTTCACGCAGCGAAATTGGGGGACGCGTGGTATCAAGATTATCGTCAGATGGACGCTCAAAGATGAGACCTAGCTGGCGGTCTAGGATATCGACATCATCTTCGGGCATGTTGGGATCAGCTTTATCAAAGAAGCCTAAGCAATGGGGAGTGCGAAAGGCTTCGGGTTTTGGGCTGTGATTCAACAGCGCGGCAAGTTTTCGAACTCTTTCGATGATGTCGGCCTTAGATAGAGACCCTGGCCGAGGCCCCGCGTTATCGTAGTCTTTCCACTCGATCCAGACCTTCTTCTTCCCCTCTGCTGTCTTGATGAGAGCTTCGCATCGTGGTTCGTCCGATTCATCAACTTCGGGATCTACCTCGATGAGGTACCGAGGTACGAAGAGGTTTCGTTGATGGCCAGGCTTCGCAAGATCGAGGAACTTTGCGGCAGCTTCATCGATGACAGCGGGACCTTCGGACTTGGGATCAATAGTCTCGTTGAATGCCTTGAACTTGGCTAGTCTTGACAACTGCCTCAGTGCATCAGCGTTAGCTTCCCGCTCTAGCTTGGACATGGGAGATGGGCCACCAGGGCTGCCCGCGTCGAGTTGGGACTTGAGGGCCAGCACGAGATGGCTCAAGTCGGCGATCTTGTGGTGTAGTAGTAAAACACCTCGGTTAGTGTCTTGCACCGTGTTTCTTATCTCGACCTGGAGGGAGTGGTCGAGAATGTTGGTCATGTTATCATTGAGGATGGAAAACTTCGCAAGCAGCCTCTCAAACCCAACCTTGTCAAAAGACGTCCAGCGTAGTCTGGTGATGCCTTCGATCGACTTGGTCTTGAGCCCGAGCATGGCCTTTTTGATAAAGTCTCGCTTCCTCTCTGTCATGGGGTAGTTTGCCAACTTGGCATCCTTTTCAGGTGCCGATAACATCCCATCATGATCTTCGACAGTGCATAGGTTATTGTGCTTCCGCTGGTACTCTGTAAACTCATCAAAGAGGCAGCGGATCTGCACGAGAAGGTCAAGCACCGTCTGACGGTGCAAGTTGAAGACGTTGGAGTTGAGGATCTTGTCCTGGTTCTTCGCATCCAGGTCAAGCAGACCAGACGTCTCGCTCCAGGCAAAGAGGCGCTGCTGCTCCATGCGGAGGCGCAGGTTGAGATATTTGCAGTCATCCTCATAGCCCAAGGCCGTGACGAGGAGCTGGATCCCTGAAGCAGTGAAAAGTTGCAAGTTAGGAGATTGTTACATCTGCGCTGAAGCTAGACGACGTGCCTTGGATACATCCTGTATAGACCTGTAGGCCAATGGAAGCGACGCCGATGGCCAAGCCGGCTAGGGAGACGGGATCCATGGTCTGCCCTACAGACTCAGCCCTTTTTCCTCGGTAGGTTGTTCTACTACGTAGCAGAAGGGACAGGGGCGGCGTGTGGCAGAGGGCCTTGGGTGAGGTTGAGATGGGTGTTGAAGTGTGGCGGAGGCTGGGTTTGTTGGTAAGAGATGAGCAAAATGCACAGCGCTTACAGAGCAGCGACAGTAATACAGAGTCAGTCTCAGCTTATTTTGCTTGTGAGAAGTCCATATTATTTTGTCTACCCTCCCCCATGCCATCCCTGTAAAGTATTTTTGGTAGCTTGCCCATCGGGTACAGTACCAATTGTGGACAGGGACGGGGATAGGGCGGATAGAAGTGATCATCACTGAATCCAGAACAGGAAGCATTTTTCGAGGTTGATGTGGCTGATGATGGTAAAGGGGAGCAATTCAATAGCATGATTGGCCATTTCCCAATACCTTGGCCTGTATATCCTCCCCGGTTTGATTGCGGTCGCTGAGGTTATGTAGCATCGTCCAATGCCGTGTAGATCTGCCTATGCTGGCTGGGTGGGCACGGTTCGTTGTAAGAAGTTACTAAGAATGAGCTTAAAAAAGGGTATGCGATCTATAAGTAGATGAGAGTAACGCCTTGATAATGGAGCTCTTTTGGTGGAAGGAGTTTGGAATCTTGACTGAGTTGTGGATTGTCCTGGTCACTGTGGCTGGCTGATTGATGTATTCAATCCCTCGTGTATCAATCAAAGGGTGTGGATGAAGATATTCAGACTCTCAACAAGATGGCTCTCTCTCCTTTCCTCACCTGGACCTCATTCTGGACTTGGCGCGCCTGTAAGAAGTTTGATTCACCTTATCCCTTAGGTAGTTCGGGACAGCGACGAACTGACCCATGCTCTCCTGTCTTGGCTTGAAGAAATAAATTGTTAAGCAGACCGCTCATCTCCCGTCTCTGAAACGTGCCGCATTTCGCTAGCAAACGCCATGCATGACATCACGGCCGTTTGTGACAGGACAGGCCCAGGACAGGACGCTCTAGTGAACCCTGCCGGCGGACCGAAGGCTTCCACATTTCCATCGTCTTTATTCGCTGGGTGAATTTTTATTCCTTTGGAGCCCAACAAAGTGGGAATGCGAAAAATACTGCATAGAGACGCGAAAGGCATGTTACACGCAGACGGTGATTCCGGGATCAAGGATAGATATATCAGAGATTGATATTTCTTTCAGACGGGAAGGATCACTTTTTGGGTAGGTTTGGGGCCCTGTGATTGTTGTGGATGGACAACAACCAGCTAGCTGCATGTCTCAGCCGCACCGGGAGCGTGGCTTGAGGCTGTATCAACCTATGAATGCAAGATGTTACTTGGCGAAAGCTTGGGCCTGGGCTTGATGAACTGCAGTAGCTGAACAGTTGTCGAGACGACGACGTGCTGCTTCTCTGGAATTGGCGCGTAGATTGAACATCTCTAGCATTGGTTCCGACAGGCGTGGCGGAACCTCCGCTTTCGGTGACTTGTCCAGCCAAGATCTGTACACCCCTTGCTTCTCTAATTCTCACGATGATACTGAACCAACCCGACGTTGTATCAAACAGTTGCCAATGCGCTAAAGAGGCCCGCCTCGTCAAAGAGACCCTCATTCTGGGGACAGGCTCCCTTGCTGTTTAGGGCAGAAAAATTCGATCTAGGCGGAATCGCGAAGGTCGCCAACACCCAAATGTCGGAGTCGAGTCAAAGGTCAAGCTGCAAGAGGGGTTGCATCTCGCAGATAACCGACGTCCACATGGAGACAGCTTCACCGGCAGAGACGCAGAATAGCGGTGACAGTACGTACCAATATTTTGAATAGAGGGTTTTCGATCGCGGGTCTAGATGCTTCAACTATTCCCACGTTGTTGACGTTGAGAGGGCACAGCCCCCCAAGCTCCGAGATTCAGATGCATAGCCGCCGGTACAATGGGACAAGACCGTGCGTACGGGCATGCATGCATCCACGCCGACATCATAGGCGTTTTTTTTTCGTTTACAGAGACAAACACCGATGTGAGGCTTTCGATTGCCGTCTTGAATGAGTATCATGTCCGGTTTGCGCTTATACCGGGTGACTCAAGCTCACCTATCCTACAATCATGGCGCCCGCCCATCGGGCCTCAGACGCAGCCACGAGGGACTAAGGGTGACGACAACCGTGCCGAATATGCGATTGTGATAGCTGATGGCGGAGGTGTTGAATATGCAGCCGTGATAGCTAAAGGCGGAGATGTCCAATGTGCAGTGGTGATAGCTGAGAGCCGATGTGTCGAATGTGTAGCGACTACAGCTGCATCAAGGCTCCTCAACACATCCAAAGGCTTCACATGATGCCCCCCAGTAGGTCACCGGTAGCATACAGCGGCCGCCCCGACAATTCGGCCACGAGGTGAAGGCTTTCCCCTCGTACATCCGCCATTCTGGATACGCTAGCCCAAGCCCCTCCCCGGTGAAGTTGGTCTCTTGAAGTTCAAAGCAAGGCAGTTCGTTGGCCCAAATCCGAGAAGAAGCTGTGTTTCTTCTCTAGAAGGATCCTTGCCCCGCATAGGCGCGCAGAGCTACGGCGATAGCCGATGCCCATCGCTCGTCGTCTTGATGAGTTCCAGGTTCCTGGCACCACGACGAGTGGCACGTTGCAGAAGCTACAGTTACCAGGATACTGGGGCGCGCGGGACAAAGGGACCCAGCCTAGCGGTTTAGCAAAAGGCGGCCGATGGGGGATGGGGGATGGGGAATGCCAGAGCCTACTAGGGCTGTAGCTGGAGTTGCATCTTCCATGTAAGACGCACCTAACGCATGGGTCATCCATCCATCATCCAAACGGCGGACGCCAAGTTTGGGCGGTGCTGCGACGCCCCAGCCTCCACTCCCCGATGGGAAAACGTCCGTCTAATGGCCGAGAGACCCTGACGCCTCGAATTGCGTGCGCCATGGGGTTTGGTCAATCTCACAGTCTAGTTGATGTGTGAGGATCCAGGGGTGCATGTGGTTGGGCCTGGGCCAGGGTCGACGATAGCTCCAATGGGCGGTAGTTGGGCTTAGGGTTAAAATGGGTTTGGGGGGAACGATGGATGGGGGGAGGTTCTAGGAGAGATATTAGATGCCGTGATATCCCATATGTTCATGATGTTTACGACATTCATCCGTCCCTTCCTCTTCATCATCACTATCATTTCGGGCAACTACAGCAACTACAGATAGATACTTCTAGGTGGCTGCAGCTCTAGCCACACTCAGAGTCAATCGCCGTTTGAAACTACGAGACTCTGTACATACACGATTGCTTCAACGGTCACGTACACGAATCGACCGCGGGTTAAAAAGAACACATTCAGTATGTAACCGGTTCTATGGCCTTCTAATATCTAAGCAAGAGGCTTACACATCATCAGCTCAAAACCCTTATCTGATCAACCACCGATCAACTCAGACCCCGAACGCCCCCCTAACAGATATACAAGTTGCCCTAAGCTTTTCGTAGCTCAGGCACTTGTACCCTGTGTTTGTGCGCACGCTCAATCGGCCTCGATACCAAACAAGCCCGAACCGACTCCCGACAGCCCGGCCGGTGGCGCTCCTTCCTCATGAAGTCGGTTCCTTATGCAAGCGGTCCGGGTACTTCCTCCGCGACCCAGATCATTTTCGCTTCTTATTCTCCATCTCAATCATATACATATCCTCCCTCGTCATCAGCTTCGCCCTACACGTTTTACGCCGGCCTGCCGAATACCCCCTACATCTGGTATCCTCCCGTAATGGACGCCGCAACCTCGCTTCAGCCAGCGCCTTCCAATGGCGGCAAAGACGATGCCTTCTCCGGCGCCGAAGACCCACCATCCAATTCCACGTCACCCAACTCACAGATCCTCGGCCTCGATCGCATGGCATCCCCATCGGCGTCGCCTTCTGCTGGGACAGAGCGCGCGAATATCCCCTCTGTCCCAGCAGCTTGTCTTGCTTGTGTATGTTGCCCTTTACTCATGACGCGCCAGCCTGATTACATGTTCAACTTGCTGACAATCCCAACAGCGTGGTAAGCATCTTAAATGCGATGGCCAGAACCCCTGTTCTCGCTGCAGAAGCTCCAATTCAGAATGCATCTACGTCGCCTCGCGACGCGGTTACAAAGGTCCGCGTCGTGGCACTGCGCGCAATCCTAACAAGCGACATGCTTCGTCTCCCGCAAGGGAATCTACCAGCAGCACCGAGGGCCCAGTGTCCCTTGTGCCCGCGACTTCTGTCTCGATGAGATCCATCACTTGCTTGAACCCTGCTCTAACCGATGATCTTGCGGCGTCTCCTTTTTCTACTTCTCTCCTTGATCCCGCCCTGACTTCCAATGGCAATGGCAACAGCGACATCTCACTCTTTCGACCTTATGGCATGACGGATGGAGCTGCGATCGAGGCATCAGAGCTGGCTTTGAGCCACCACCAGGGTGTTATTCCTGCACAGGTCCCTGTGCCAACACCAGCTGAGCGCTGCCTTGACTCTTTCTACCGCCACTTTCATGCCGCCCACCCTTTTGTGTTGCCCAAGGAGTATCTCCTTCGCATCGCTAAAGAGACCACTCTTGAGCCACTTTTGGCTGCCATGCGCTGGATCGGGTCGCTTTATATCGACTCGTGTCCGCATCGTGCCAATTTCTTCCAAGAAGCCCGCCGTCTTGCGTACGATTCTAATCGTTCCAAAGACGGTTTCTTGGTGCAAGCCCTGTTGCTTCTTCTGATCGGTCTTGATGGACAAGGCCACCAAGACAAGGCACGGGAGATTTTGGCCGATGCTGAGCGCCTGGCTGTTCGAATTGGACTCAACACCCGTCCGTTTGCTACTCTCCATGGCCGTGGAATGGCGGTTCTTGAAGAGAGTTGGCGACGGACGTGGTGGGATCTCTATGTGGTGGATGGAATGATTGCTGGCGTTCATCGCAGCACCAATTTCCTCCTTTTTGATGAACCCTGTGATGTCGCGTTGCCATGCGAGGAATACCAGTATCTTTCAGGAGTATGACGACCTCGTTCTCTCTGATTGCCTCACATGCTAATGCGCCGTGTCAAGGACATACCGCAGCCCATGTACCTTGAAGACATGGACGATATCGATTTTTCGGGCGAGGATCGCGAATTTTCATCCTTTGCCTACCGTATTCAATGTGCTCGAAACCTGGGGAAATTCATGAGAGTTCCTCCCATATACGGGCCCGACGACGAGAATCTTGCTCGCATCGAAACGCTCCTTACCAACTGGCGTCTACATCTCCCAGAATCGAAAAAGGACGCTCTTTACAAAGACGGCCGTCTAGACGAGATGATGTTTCAGGCGCATATGATGATGCACGCCACATCGATTCTTCTTCATCAACCACACTCACAGTTAGACTCTTCTTCAACTCGCCCGGTCAACTCTTGCGCGCCTCACGCCCCTGTTCCCTCTGGCGATGCCTTCAACGCCCACACTAAACACACGATCCAGTCGGCGAGTGAGATTAGCAACTTGATCACCCATCGCGTTTCGTTACTTTCTCACACGCATTTCTTTACCTGCGTGATTACGCTTTCTTCGATTGTGCATCTGAGCAAGTGGGCTCTTTTCTTTGTTCCTCACGATGACGACAACCTTCGCCAGCAGATTCGCCTCAATATCGGAGCCCTTTCCAAGATGTCTCTAGTTTGGGGCAACGCCGAACGCGCCGGACGCCAGGTTAAGGGTGTTGCGCAGGAGATTTACAGGGCCAAAAAGCAGCAACAGATGACACCCCAATACTGGCTTGGTCTGACTCAAGAGGAGGTTTTGAACAGCATTGCAGCTGATGATTCTATTATCAGCGAGATTGAGAACATGCAGAGCATGCCAGGATTGTCAGGAATGATAGGGTGATTACGAGGTCAACATGACAGTTATGAGATGGAAAATGTACCGATTGATTGGCTTGGGATATTAATGTGACATTTGCTTGGCATGGATTTATGGGATGGTTATTAGACAAAAGGAAGTGTTCCTGGGATTGATTGAGAAAGTAGACTCTGGGCAGTTTGAAAGAGGCGTTATGGGTCATGCAGATATCCACAAGTTACGACTATTTACTGTACTTCACTCAACTCTTGATATTAAATTCAGAAGTTCACAATACTGTTTTGATCTTCAGGTGAGGCTTGTGTTTGGATGGTTTGATAGAGTATAGAGCATGGATGAATGGATCCTCCCTTGGTGCCTTACATGAGGATGGATCGGGATCAAGCATAAAGAGCCCCATTTGTTACGTAGTGATAGAAAGCTTAAATTAGACGAATGATACAATACGGATCACCGGCACCTTGTCATAGAAGAGTATCCGTACCGTACCACTACAGCGGTAGGAGTGGCTGTGACACGGCGATCGGCCGAGACCGAGGAGAGTGGCCGCTCACTGCGTATCGGGCCGTCGGGGACCTCACGCCTCAGCCCTACAACCTGGAAACTTCTTCTAGTCGGCGACCAAGGCAGATAGGCGGACCAATAAGATGTGCCACTGGTCACCGATGCGGGAACCACACCGGGCTCCATATTCGGGGCTGGGGGTCTCGGGGGCGGATGCCGGTTCTCGACCTGTGCTACAGGAATGGGCGAGGCGCCGGGGCATTTCCCTTCTGGTATCTTTGACCGGGGGGGCGCGCTTACACGCTGCAGAGTTGAATGCCTAGCTTCGGTAGCTAAGAGATGCCGACATGGGTCAGTGTTACGCATGTAAGATTTTGGGATGCTTCAGCTGGGGTTTTTGCTCGAGTCTGGAAAATTTGGTAGGAATTGGGATATGGTTCGATAAAACAGAGAGGTACTCAGGAGGCCCTTAAACGACAATATATAGACTTGGTCACAGCTATTAATGGGCGAGAATCAAGAAGGCTTGAAATTAAGTCCTAAACACCACCCCCCGAGATCCGATATCAAATCTCCAAGATTGTGTGGATGCCACTTGGCTGCGAGCTAGCTGTCTCATTTACGCCGCCCTTCCCGCTCCTAAATTTGACATAATTTTCGTTGCCCGGCAGATCGATCGCCCTTTACATATATATCTTTGCCTCTCTCTCTCTCCCTCTCTCTTTTTTTTCCTTTCCTCCCATGAGGGTCGACCAGTATTATCTCATGGATAACCTCGAGCCAACCATGGATCTTGAAGAGAGACCTGTTGCTGAGAAGCATTTGCTTAACACGACTGTCAAGAACCTTACGTGGAGGGGTGTTACTGTGACGGTTAAGGATCGTGAGACGAAGGAGCCAAAGACTATTGTTGATAATGTTGAGGGTGTTGTTGAAGCAGGTGAGTTGAGCTTGAATGCGCGCCCGTCACTGACAATAGTAGCTGACATGCTTTGTGATTTAGGCGAGATCTGCGCCCTTATGGGCCCTTCAGGTTGTGGCAAGACGACACTTCTCAATGTCTTAGCTCGTCGGCCGACAAACGCCAGCGATGTCGAAGCTGAAGTTCTTGTTAATGGAAGTCGTCTATCGCGAGCGGCGTTTAGAGAGGCATCGTGCTTTGTAGAGCAGGATGATGCTCTTATCGGATCCTTGACTGTGCGCGAGACGCTTGAGTTTTCCTCGCGACTTGCCAGCACTAGGTATATTAATCCATGACTACTGATATTATGAGTTTACCTCTGACCTGGGTAGCAGATCCCTCCCCAAGCGTGAACGCCTCATGCGCATCGACAGCCTCCTCGAATCATTTGGTCTCGTCGGTCAGGCCAACACTCTTATCGGGACGCCCATCCGCAAGGGCATCTCTGGAGGGCAGAAGCGCCGCGTCGGTGTCGCGAGCCAGCTCATCACCAGCCCCAAGCTGCTCTTCCTCGACGAGCCTACCAGTGGCCTCGATTCAGCCGCCAGTTGCGAGGTCGTCCGGTACCTGCGTGCAGTCGCTAAGCGTAACAACCTAGTCGTCGTGTGCTCCATTCACCAACCTTCTACTTCGACTTTTAACCTGTTTGACAAGTTATTGCTTTTGTCTGGGGGAAAGACGCATTATTTTGGCCCTGTGGCAGATGTTGCAACTTACTACGCAGAGGCTGGCGCCGCGCTACCGCAATATGTTAACCCGGCTGAACATCTCCTCGAGTTGGTAAACATTGACTTTGCTTACGACAGAGAAGAGGCAGCGCGCAAGCTGGACAAGATTCAGGCGGCGTGGCAGTCATCTCGACAAGCAAGTGAGTTGAGCAGCGTCATCGCGGCGGCCGAGTCAGCCGGTGGAAACTTGAGCATCGAGGCTGTTGAGAAGAGGCCTAGCATGCCGAGTCTGACGCTCACGTTGTTGCACCGGAGCTTTGTTAAGAGTTACCGCGACGTGGTGGCTTATGGCATCCGGTTAGCTATGTATCTTGGCCTGGCCATCATGATGGGTACTGTGTGGGTTCGTCTCGACGCGGACCAGGAGTCTATCCAGCCTTTCATCAACGCCCTCTTCTTCGGATCCGCATTCATGAGCTTCATGGCCGTCGCATACGTCCCGGCGTTCCTCGAGGACAGACTGCAGTATGTTAAGGAACACCACAACGGCCTGTACGGAGCGACAGAGTTGATTCTGTCCAACTTCTTCATCGGCATCCCGTACCTGTTCCTCATCTCGATACTCTTTTCCGTCATCTCATACTGGCTATCCAACTTTCAACCCACGGCGACCGCCTTCTTCACATGGGTTATGTGGTTGTTCCTCGATCTCCTGGCAGCGGAATCCCTCGTCGTCTTCATGACATCGCTGTTCCCCAGCTTTGTCATTTCACTGGCACTCGTGGCCTTTGCAAACGGTTTGTGGATGTCAGTTGGTGGATTCATGGTGCCTCCTACTATTCTCAATGTGTTTTACAAGTACGTGTTTCACTACTGGGATTACCAGAAATATGTCTTTGAGGGCATGATGGTCAACGAGTTCTCGGAGCGTGTGTACAGCTGTGGTGATGGGTGCCGCTGTATGTACAACTCGCCTTTGGCGGATCAGTGCAAGATTGATGGACAGGCTGTGTTGGATCAGTATGGTTATTCGACGGGGCATATGGGACGGGATGTTGGCATCATGATTTCCATCATTGCTGGGTATCGGTTGGCGGCTTGGCTTGTTCTGATTCTGAGGAGGTAATTAATGTCTTGGGCTGTTGGATAGACAAGTATGACTGCTTATGATAGTTAGAATGATAATATTGAGTAATAAGTGCACATTAATTAGTCTTGCTCGTGTCTCCTTCGGTGATATAGTGGCTGTAGGCTAGCTTCACGCAGGCTCGAGTTCTAATATGTTGATTCTATCAAAGTAAGATGCTTTATATACAGGAAAAGGTAAGCAAGTTAAATCCATGAACGACAGACGGTAAAAGAGATAGTATACATGCTCCAAAGGAGCTGTTCTCGACTCAAGACTAATTCAACCCAAAGGTAGACATCTAGCAAACGCTCGAGAGAGAGTTGAGGTCCTTGGGGATGACACCGGCCCTCGCAGCATCTACAAATCATTAGTATCAGAACCCTGTCAATAGTAAAAGTCACATACCTCTGTAAGACCAACGGTAGTCATCACCAAGGTTAGTCTTCCAAGTCCAAAACACCCAACCAAGAGTATGCTGCTCATAAGCATGAACCTGAGCAGCAAACCACTTGCTATAAAAGTCCTTCTGGCTCTGAGGCTTCCAGCCATCCGTCTGCTCAACATTATCAGGCACAGCGATGCTCCACTCGCCGACAATGGTTGGCCCGTCGGTGTTGCGGTCGTCCTGGCACGACTTTTGGATGTAGGCGCTCTGCGAGACCTCTACGCTCGTGTCCCACTTGAGGTAGCGGTGGTCGTCAAATGCCGTGAAGGACGTGTCGTCGAGGAATTCGGTGGGGTTGCCGCTGCCCCAGAGGGAGCCCATCATTTGGATGTGGAGGCGGTCGTTGGTGGTGACCTTGAGGTTGTCTTCGACCTTGCGGATGGCCTATCTTGGTGAGAAACTGAGAATACAAAAGGGGAAGAGTTTGGTCACCTTGTAGGCGTTGGGGTAGTAGGTGCTTCGCAGAGAATCAACTGCCTTGTCCCAGTTCAAGGGCTCGTTAACGAGCTCCAGCATGCCGACGTTGCGATACTCGTTCTTGGTATGGATGATGTCGGTGATCCACTCGAGCCACTCAACGGCACGTCCATAGTTGTAGTCGTTGTAGAACCCGACCGTGGGAGCATATTGGCCCGTGAAGGGCTGGTTGGGCTCTTGAGCACCAGGAGCTCCGTGAAGACTACCCAATGTTAGAATTGTTGACCATGTTGGAAATATTACCTACTCAAGGATAATGTAGAAACCTCGGTCACTGGCCCACCCACAGAGCTGGGTCAGGTAGTCCAGGCCTCCCTTGAAGGTGTTAGTGACATTCTGGCTGGCTGTCTGACAGTCATACCTTGGGGAAGTGCTCCGACGCATCCACGAGATCTTCCTTCAGCCAGTATCCCAGAGGAACTCGGATCGTGTTCAAGCCGTAGCTGGCCATCTCATCAAGGTCCTCCTGGGTAATGAAGCGCTTCCAGTGTTCCTGGAAAGCCTTATCCGCACTTTCCTGGCCCTTGTTCATGACACAGTCAAACTCGGACTTTTCCCCCTCGCATCCAGTGTTGGCCCACTCCTGACTATCGATCCAGGGCTCGTAGACGAAGAGCGAACCAAGGTTCACACCTCGGATCTTGTTGCTGCTAGGAAGCCATCTCTTGTTTGAGCCTGGCTGCAGAGGATAGGTGAATAGGGTGACGTCACGCTTGTTGAGGCCGGTATGAGAGTTGTCGGTAGGGAGCCAGGCGTGGGCTGACGAAGCTAAAGCCGCGAGGGCAGTCAACAAGGAAGAAGTCAACATTTCGAATGAACCAAGTAGCCAGCACTCGAAATCTAGTCACAAGAGTAATCAGGGAGAGTAGAGAAAGAAAGATGGTTGAAAAGAAAGTCAATGAATAGATTGAAGACAAACGGCATAGCCGAAGTAGTTATAAGCCGCCATATTGGGTGGAAACGGACCTCATAACATGAAGGGACTACTAGTTCATGCTCCCGAGAAGGATTCATATGCAGTACAACCATATGAAGGCAAAGGATACAACCCTGACCTTGAAGCTGAGGCTTTGCGGACCGATTGATCTGTACAGGGAATCTTCAGCCTCGGAGCAGTGTGCAGATGTAGTTTATCCCACAACCCTGGTTCTTATGTTTCAATCGACAGTGGGGCTTCCCTCAGGGGGCTTACTGAGTTGCAGTTAAACGTTTCATTGTATAGTTGCCTTAATACAAGATGATGAAATGCCCCATATCATTGCAAGACACGCATAAACTCGAATGCTGCTGCGGATAGATCTGTTGATGGAAAGGGGTTGAAGACGCTGATCGAGGATCGACCGATGACCAACCAGGTTGCATTGAGACGAAAAATTGTTTCCGCATCCTTGAATAAACCAAGACCCTAGTGTTTGCATTGTTAGAGGTAAGTTGACTTCTAAGCGCTAGCATCGCCTGAACATCGTGAGAGTGTGGCCGCTTCAGGCAGGAGGATGGAAACGGATGATTCGGGCTATGGCTGAAACAATGGAGTAGCACAAGGGTCGGCCGCCAATTCTACGGATTGCCGACAAGAGTTTCCAACTTGGGAGGGACTCGAAAAGAGTGTGCACGTGCCGGTGGAGTTGTAGGTAATTAATTGTGCTACTGATTTGTGCAACTTGACATCATGACAAGGTTGACCATCATGAATCATGATGATTGAAAGGGTGCACGTGTTTAATCACGTGTATCTGCCGTCCAGCCACACCTCCACGTCAACAACAAGAATACGAACACCTCAGCCACAACTCCAGGATTCGCCCCACAAAACAAAGATAGCAGCCAAGCCAGCCACATGCGCTGTCGTTTCCCCACCAACGAGTCCTAGCAACCGAGTCGGGTCAAGAACTTGAAGAGCTGCCTCCCGAGGACCTCGATCTTAGTTTACGCCGTGACGTGTGCTTGGCTTTTTTTCAAGCTTCTCCTTTTTTCCCTCGCACAAACCTACTGCCAAAATTGATTTGCGATAATCAATAACCCCCTTCCTTATCTTGGACGACTTCGACTACACCACGCTCGACCAACATGTCTCCGCCAGGCTCTTTTGCCTAAGACACTCGTCACCGCTTTCTAATCTACGAAACGGACCCTACGATATCGTTGACGACAGCCACAGCATTCCAATCTTGAGACCAACATCCGCTTCTCCATCCCGATCTTTCCTCATCTACCATCGAGACATACTATACCCGTCCTGACTGAAACACCTCGTTCCATCTCGTCGTCGCCATCATGGCGCCGGCAACAGATGAACTCTCTGCACCTGGTGCAGTGAGTTATGATTCGGAGACCATGGTTGTAGGGGATGGAACATGGGACTTTGACAAGAATACCTTTCTACTGCCCAATCTTCAGGGCCTCAATTTCGAAACCATGCGATACAATGGTATTTCGTCCTGCTTTGCCTGTATCGATGGAATGACTAACAGCTCGTCATAGGCATGGGAAACAGATTTTCCACCGTTAGACAATACCACAGCCTCGTTCTCGCCCACGCCATCATGGCCGTGATAATATTCCTCTTTCTCATCCCCTTTTCCGTCATGACGGCGAGATTCTACGCAAATCGTCCCGGCTGGGCGGTCAAGTATCATGCCCAGGTCAACATCTTTGCCGGATTGATGTTGATAGCCGTCTTCGTTCTCGGATATTTCGCCGTGGGACCCGAGAGAAGCCTCACGAATCCTCATCATGGAATTGGTGTCGCCATATTTACCCTCTTCCTCCTCCAACTTTTTGGAGGTCGTCTCGTACTCAGGATCACCAAGTCCCGATCGCTCCGCATCATGCTCCACCAATGGTTCGGCCGCACGATTGCCCTTTTGGGTATTGTCCAAGTCCCACTAGGTCTCACCCTGTACGGCTCGCCTCTATACTGTTTCATTCTCTACGCTGTCTGGATGTTCTTCCTCCTCATCTTCTACTTTATCTTGAGCTGGAGGTCGGCAGATCGACGAGAGTATTATATGAGTGGAGCGCGGTCCGAGGTGCCTCCTTCTGAGGATACACGTACACGAATCACCGAGTCTGAGTATTTCTCAGACTATAGGACTGATCATACTGGTCAGACTGGTCAGACTCATAGCAAGGCTAGATGGTTGGGCCCTCTCGCCGCAGGAGCGGGACTTGCGGCTCTGGCTAGAGGACGAAACAAGAACAAGGACGGAGACGACCGCAGCCGAATTCGTAGTCGATCTCCCTCCCTCGACCGAAGCCGTGGACCTGAAGTCCTTCCTTCCAGGACTGGCTCGGCTAGCTATCTTACTGGCATGACAGAGGAAAAGTACTCGGAGGCTCCAACTAGGAAGGCTGAGGGAGGCGGTGGATTCGCAAAGTTCTTGGCCATATTGGGTCTCGGAAAACTCTTTGCCAAAAAGGATCGAGGGCGAGACGAAGACTATTCTGAGTATACGGCTGTATCTACCGAAACACCACGTCGACATCGTTCAAGCCGGAGTGCTCCTACTATGACGGACTACACAAGGACTGAGTTTACACGAACCGATCTTAGCAGGACCGACTTTACCAGCACAGTCACACCGGAACACAGGAGAGAACCAGATATCACCAAGACGTCACTTATCCCACCCTCTGGAAGCCGTCGTCCACCGCCCGTCATGTCCCAACTTAGGAGCGCGGCTGACGGAACTGAATCCATGATGAGCTCTCCCCCTCCGTCAGTAACGCCACGAGCAGCACGTCGACCGCCACCTTCTCGGCGCAGCGTCTTTGAAGAGTCGGATTATTCATCATATGTGAGCCCATCTCGCCGGCCACAACCTGAGAAACCAAGCGGTGGATTTGCTAAGGGACTATTTGGTGGATTCGGTATGGGCTGGTTTGCCAAGAAGATGGCAGACAGGAAAAACGCAAAGGAGGAAGAGCGCCTGAGGGACGAAGAGGACTTGAGGTCCGGTACCTCGTTGTCTAGGTTTACTGGTGATGGGCACCCCTCCCCCACGAGGAGGCAATCTCGCCGGCCTCCTCCTCAAAGGCGACAGACGGGCTATCCTGCAACAGAAACGATGCTGTCTACTGAGATGTCTGAGTCGACCATCGAACCTCGGCCTCCTCGTGGCAATTATATCCCCCCTACGGAAATGAGCACGCTACCACCCGATACTCTTCCAGCGGCCAGTGGCCAAGGAGCATCTCGGTCGAGACAAGACAGCGCGCATGCATCCATGCCATCGATGCCACCGGATCCTCAGGGTATTCTTGCACCTGCGCTGGCACCTACTGAGACCACCGGTTCAGGGATATCTCCAGGTTCTCGACCTCATCGATCTCGCCAGAGCAGACAGGGTGAACGAAGCACGATCAGATTGACAGGCGGCGACGGAGAACCTCATGAGCGTTATGCGTCGCCAGCCAGTCTCAGTGTCAAGCTCAAGGTTCACGATGACAAGGAAAGGAACGTGACTCTTCGACGGCTCACGGAGGAAGAAGCTCAACGCGCTCGCGGCCGCAGAGACTCGGAGAGCAGCATTTCCGGACTGGAATCTCCTACTCATGGACGCCGACGATATAGACGAGACTCAAGCCAACGGCGGGCCGAGATGGGAGCCGAAGAAGTACCTCTGTCTCCTCCCAACCCGTCCTTTGCCAAGCCTCGACGAGTCAAGGATTCGGCCTACTACTCTGGACAACCGGCACAAGCTGGGCCATCTGGATCGACACCGTTTGGAGGCCAGACAGTCTCGAGTCTAGGAAGTATGGGAGGTCCAGAGAGCCATGGTACATGGAGTGGTCTATCTCCATCCCCTCCTATAGCATCTGGACCAACTGTACCTCCTCCTGGACCACCAACCGAAGCTGGATCTACAGCAGACAATCGACGTCAACGACGACGACAAGAAAGGAGACGAGCCAGCGGAGCTGGTGACATCCCTCCGACCACCAACGTTGATATGTATGACTAGAGAATGATGCTCCGCAGCTCAATCTCGAAAATCAGGGGACGACAAGTTTGAAAATGGTTAATGCATGTTGGGGCAGGTTCCAAGCATTTGAACGGCGTTTTTGGGTGGAATTTCAGGGATGGAATCATGCCACGTCGACTTTCATGGATGATTTGTGTTTGCAGATAGAGAACTTATGAACGAAGGACCATACTGAGACGTCTCAAAGAGTGAGAGTGCAATTTGGCTTGAGAAGGACAGCTGTTGGTTGGGTTTGTGTTTTGTACTAGAGCAATACGTATTCATGTACAGACTGATGATAATGAAATCCTATTTTCTCTTCCCTATAATAATGACTGAGTCCCTAGAACAATGATTAAGTGTCTGCTACCTTGAGTGTATGTATGATTGATTGACTGCCAAGAGGCCATCGAGGTGCGCAGTAATCCACTGACATCATTGGGTCCCTGGTCTGAAGCTCCCCTGGAGACCGAGGCTAGAGACTCCACTGAAACACGATAGAAGCTCCACCACGCAAAGTCTCTCAGGGCATAGGTTCACTTGCATGTCCCTCACAGTGGAGGCCACGTCCAACACCTTCTTCTCCATCTCAATCTCCAACTTGCGCCTCGTGGGCAACCCAATGGCCCCTACGACGGTTTCGATTCGATTGCCATTGCGACCCTGATTCCGAAGAAAGACACACCCCAAGATGCCCCCGAAAAGCCCCAAACCAAAGGCCAAGGCCAAGCAACAACCCCAGTCCGAGCACCAAAAGATCGCCGAACAATGGGCCAAAGCTGAACGTGCCCGCGAAGCTCAGCGTGCAGCCGCTGCGACTCAAGGCCTTCCTCCCGCCGACGAGAACGTAGAGGCTCTCGAGCGACGACGCGCAGCTCTTGATAAGAGGCGAAACAAGACGTATGAGAAGCGTTGGCGATGGGCTGTCGCCTTTTGGGTCTGGGTGCTCGCCGTCCACGCCCTGGGCATCTGGCTCTTCACCAGCGGCTTCCTCCTCACCCGGATGGTGCTGGAGGAAAAGTCAAGCTGCACTCTGCCTCCAATTGAAAACACCAAGGGTTACTTGAATGTCGACCGCGGCTGCTGGCACCCCAAGTCCTTCGATCGAGCTGTTGTCATCTTGGTCGACGCGCTTCGGTACGACTTTACGGTTCCCGAGGATCCGGAGCAGGCCCACCACTTCCACAATGCCTTCCCCTATCTCTACGAGACCGCATCCAAGTCGCCTCAGAATGCCTTCCTTCGTCCCTTCATCGCCGATCCTCCCACGACGACGCTGCAGAGGTTAAAGGGCCTCACCACGGGAACCCTCCCGACTTTCCTTGACGCTGGTAGCAACTTTGCGGGAACGGCCATCGAGGAGGATAACTTGTTGATGCAGTTGAGGGATGCTGGCAAAAAGATTGCTCATCTTGGTGACGATACCTGGTGGTCTCTCTTCCCTGGGTACTTTGAGCCCAACATTAGCAAGGCTTACGACAGCTTCAATGTCTGGGATCTTCACACTGTTGACAATGGTGTTATTGACAACATCTTCCCTTTGTTGGACTCGAAGCGCAAGGGTGATTGGGATCTGCTTATTGGACACTGCTTGGGTGTTGATCATGCCGGACATCGATACGGACCTGATCATCCTGCCATGGGCGCCAAGCTTAAACAGATGGACGAGTTTGTTCGCAAGGTCGTTGAGACCCTTGATGACAAGACGCTCCTCGTCGTTATGGGAGATCACGGCATGGACAGCAAGGGCGATCACGGTGGTGAGAGTGATGACGAAGTTGAGGCTGCGCTGTGGATGTACTCCAAGAAGCCCTTCTTCGGTAGAACTTCACCCGAGTACGCCACACCTCCAGCCAACGCCAAGATCCGACCCGTGAACCAGATTGACCTTGTGCCGACTCTTGCTCTACTTCTGGGAATCCCTATTCCTTACAACAACCTGGGAGGTCCCATCGAGGAGGCTTTTGCTGGTGTCAAGGGTAACGACTGGCGCAACCTTGCCGCCGTGTCGCGTGTCGCCTCGGCCGGTATTGAGAGATACCAAGAATCTTACCACAAGGCCCAGGGTATTTCGCAGAGCAACGAGGCTGGGTCGCCTGCCGCTCTCTGGTCTGCTGCTCGCGAAATCGTCAAGAATGACCGCGACATCTATACCGCCTTCTCCAAGTTCCAGGAGGGAACTCTGCTGGTGTGCAAGGATCTCTGGGCTCGTTTCGATGTCCCTCGCATGATCATGGGTATTGTCGTCTTTGGCATCGGTGTCGTGCTCCTTCTTATGTACTCGTCTCGAGATGAAGCAGATGACTATGTTGTCTTGAACGATGCTGAGCTTGATTACGCCGAGAAGAAGTTGGAGCTTCTGGCCTTCAAGGAGGACGAGGAGGACCAAGCCGAGGTCTTTCACAGGAACATTCTCAAGGGTCTCTGGGATCCCAAGATTCTCTTCACTGTTTCCGTCCTCACCGGAGTTGGCTTGTATCGTCAACAGCCAAGGGATGGCCTTGCTGCTCTGGTGGCAGTACTGTTCATGGTTGGCGTGGGATCGTCTCTCCACGAAGTAGGAAAGACTGTCCTGAATGTTCTTCCGACGTCTTTCTGGGGTTGGATGGCCGTTGTCTTTACTGTCAGCCAGTCGATCGGATTCGCGTCCAACTCTTACACCATCTGGGAAGACTCCATCCTTCTCTTCTTCATCACCACGTTCGGTGTGGCCAGCGCTGTTGCTGGACTCAGGATTGAGTCTCGTCGCGACAAGACCCTGGCTGTCTACCACTCAGTCGCTTTCATTGTTCTCGGTCGTCTTGCATCATACTCTAAGCTCTGCCGCGAGGAGCAAATGCCGTACTGTACCTCTACATACTATGCCTCGTCCACTTCATCAACTTCTGCGACGTGGCAGCTCATCATTCCTTTTGTTGTTTTTATTGCCTTTCCGGCCATCATCAAGTCGTTCCTCGTCTCAAGCAGATCCTACGAAGGTCTCGCACCCACCTGGATTGGGTATGTTCTTCGAGGAGGTCTTTTCCTTGCTGCTGCCCACTGGGTTCTCGACGCCGCAGACAACGGAGGCTGGCTTGAAGGAAGACTTCCCGAGGGAACGCCTAAGACGATTGGAGTCTATGTGGCTCAGATGGTGCTCGCCCTGGCCTTTGTTGCTGGAAGCACCGCTTTTGTCTGGGCACCTCCTTGCGTGTCTATCCTGTCGTCAGCAGGAGCCAACGGCCGACCTCTTGTGAGCATTCTTGGATATGGCAACGCTATTGGCGCTCGCTATTTGTTGCTCCCTCTCAACTTTCTCTTGGGTTGCTTCCTCCTTACCAAGCCCATGGGTGGCGGAGCCCTTGCTCTCATGTTCTGGCAGATTCTCACGCTGGCCGAGTTGCTAGACCTCAACGAGCTCAAGACGAACCCAATCGGACCCGTCATGCTCGCCGTTCTTGGAAACTTTTACTTCTTCAAGACGGGTCATCAGGCCGTTCTTTCCAGCATCCAGTGGGACAGTGCCTTTATTCCACTCTTTTCCGTCCGTTACCCCTGGACGCCCATTGTCTTGGCTCTCAACACCTTTGGCGCCCAGATCCTAGCTGTGGCGTCAGTGCCTCTCCTTGCTCTTTGGAAGGTTGGCCCTAAGCAGAGGGGAGTTTTGGAGACGGCGACTCGCGGATTGGGCGTGTTCATCGCTTACTTTGCCGTTGAAGCCCTTGCTACTATGAGCTGGGCTGGCTGGTTGCGACGCCATCTTATGCTCTACCGAGTGTTCAACCCTCGATTCATCTTTGCGGGCGTGACGCTCCTCGTGCTTGACCTCGTGGCCATTGTGGTCACCTTGACAGGTCTACGCAGCAATACCCTCGCCTTGAGCGAGGTATTTGGATGGGCTGAGTAGCTGATTTCTTTTACTCTGTACAATAAGTAATGGCGTACATCTTGTTGCTTTTTCAGCGACAGTGTATCTTGTGTGATACTATGTGAAAAAAAAAGGAAAAATTGATGCATGGATGGATGCTGGATAATAGAAGGGGTGACAAAGGGGCGTTCTGTCTACCTTGGGTCATGCCAGTGTTGGACTGGTGGTCAATTGTAGCCTATCGGCATTTTTCTAGAATACAAATCGAGAGTCTTTTGTCATGTTTGAAATATGATCTCATGACGTGTCTGCGTTTACGGGGACAATATGGGCATTGCCCTTAACTGCCATGCCACCCTCGGGTCCCTCAATCCAAACATCCCAACGCTCTTCAGCGGCATCCTCTCGTGAGACCTTGCGGAGGTTGATAGTCATCTGCTCGTCAACATAGAGCGGCGCATAGTTTCTATATGAAAACTTGCTGACTGGGCCGATGTGATCGTTTAGCACGCGGAGCATCAGCGCCAGTGTGAGAGGTCCGTGGACAAGAAGGGCTCTGTGGCCGTCGACTTCTTTGGCGTAGATGGGGTCGATGTGGATTGAGTGTGCGTTGAAGGAGAGGGCTGAGAAGTGGAAGAGGTGAGTTGCTGAAGGAGTAAGGGATATGGAGTGAGTTGGAGGATGGGGGTCTGTATATGTCAGTATGATTAACTTGTATCGTTTGGCGTGAGAACTTACACTTAATCAGACGAGGTGGCGATGAAGTCAAAGTCTCCTCCTCTCTCATAAAAACCAACGTCCTCCTCTCCTCAATCTCCCACTCTCCCCTCTCCTCAACTCCATCATGCCCAATCCCATACCTCCTCCAAACATCTACAAAAACCTTCTCCTCCCCCTCCCTCCCCCACAAGCTAACATCCTCCCCCTTTGCCCTACACACGACAGGTCTACAAC
>JABCKD010001117.1:0-10393 GCA_013186415.1 Fusarium sp. NRRL 66088 | reverse complement strand
CCTCCACCTCCACCTCCTCCATGCCCTTGAGAAGCGCTACCACTACGCCCGCCTGTCGAGGAGGACTGCTCAGGGGACGATTGATCCCCTGTTGCACCGTATATTTGGAAGCTCTGATCTGCTCCCCAATTGGCCATCTGCGTGTAGTTCTCGAAGGCATTCTGCACCAGTTAGTTACATCTATGCAAGTGGGTGGTGACAATCTCAACTCACCCAGTCAAAGTTGGCAGCCATGTCAATCCCAGAAGTCGTTTGCCCCGTTCCCATGTTGGCAAACATGGAAGAAAACGGAGAAGCTGGGGCTGCGGCGCCAAACCCATCGGTCTGGAAATCAATGCCCTCAGGGGCAGTCATGCCAAAGTCCATGCCCATGAACGGAGCCTGGTTTGGTGTTGAGAAGGGGTTGATTCCGGTATTGAAATCAGGCAGAGTGTTGGGGGATATGAGACCCGGGGCAATGGCCGGTGACGTATCGGCGCCGATGCTCGCAGTCAAACCCGCCATTGGCTCTGACTGTAGGATGGGCTGCTCAGCACCGCTCGCCGAGGGATCTTTTATCTTGGCCAACATGATCTCGATGATCTTGCTTGCCTTGAATGCCTCCATAGACGTATCTGCAAGCGTCTTCCAGATGTCTTTTGCTGTTTCCAAGCTCCCGATCATCCTAGACCGCTGCTCCGAGTTCCACATGGAAGCTCCCTCGTTGTCCTGTGGCGTCCCCGATTGTGCTGCCATGTTGTCAAAGTGCAGGTCCAAGATGACGAGCATCGCGGGGAGTGTGAAGTCCTTGGTAGCAATCGACTTGACGAACCAACTGACCGACCGGAGCCTTCCACGAGACTGCGACTCGCGATACAGGACCGCAAGATGATCCAGAGCTGTCAAGGAGGCCTCGATGGCGGCCCTTCGAGAGTGGGCGTATCTAGCGCTTTGCCTAGCCCGAGGAAGGTATTTTCGATGGAGTAGACAAAGAATTTTCTGATAAAGAATGTCCACATTAAACCTCGCGATTATCAGTGTCACTGGGTCATGAGAGCCCTCCAGCGTAGTTAGTTTTAGGTGCGGTGGCAATTCGTGCATGATCTGCCGTAGTTTCGCGTCAAAGCGAATAATCTCGTCGTATGGGACATGCTTGCCCACTTGATTTGTGGCTTGAAGGATGTTCCCTAGCTCGTTACATAGCCGTGATTTGGCAATCATGTATGCGATAGGGGTCGGTTCTGTCGAGGGTCGAGATGGTGGTAGTTGTTTCGTGTCTGGGCCAAACTCCTCGTCACGGATGTTATTGGGCAATTGTGTATCGCAGTCGTGCTCATAGATCATGCTGGGCAAGGAGACCTGGTGCGAGAAGACAACATCGGACATTCGAACGAGTGCCCATGTCCGTCGCCTCATTTCCTAGGAAATTGTCAGTCAGAGAACGTTAGATTTACCCATGTTGAAAGAGAAACCTACAGCTTGGAAAGGAGACACAGAAGGGAACCACTTTGCATCTCGATGATAGCCCATGCGGAAGGCAATTCGAGTGATCAGAGACACAATCAACCACAAACCCAGGTCAGCATCCCAGCGAGACGAATACTCTCCAAAGACGTAGAGAATCATGGTCTCGACCGTGTACTCGACAGGCTTGGTGTAGTCCGACTTGATCAGACATTGTACCGTCCGCAGCCGATATTCAGCTGCCAGCTCGAGCGTCCGGCCCTTCCACTCCGGGGGCTCGTCACCAACTTTGTGAAAACTCAGCATGGCGAGGCAGAGAACCGAGTAGAGCAATCCAAGCCACATGATTGGTGTCTTGGAAGGGTCTTGCCAGTGTCTCAACATCTGCTCCTTAAATGTCGGCTCATGTATGATGTTGACAGCGTTGTCCATTGAGTTGAAGTATCGGTCGCACAGCGCCAAGACGGCTGACTTGGGTGGTAGTTCGGCGCGGATCTCCATCTCTGATGCTGGAACGGCTCCCAGCAGGAGAGTCGGCCCTTCGCGAGCAGCCATAGGTTTTGACTGCTTGACTCGCTCATAACTAGACTCCAGCTCTTTTTTATGAGAGTTGAAGTAGTTTTTCACCTCGGAGATGTCTGCGAGAATGGTGTGCCAGTGTTGTTGTCCGACGTATAATGACTTCCCCTTATCTGCGTCCACCTTTAAGAAGCCCAAGGATGTCGCCAATCCTTCTTCTTCTTCTTCGCTATTCTCGTCGTCGTCGGCCATGACGGCCTCGTCTCCTCGTCCGACTTTGGCAGAGGATGCACTGTCCGTGACGGATCGTGATGTCGCCGCTGCAGCGGCGGCAGATGCAGCATCTACATTAGCACCTCCGTGCATTAGAGAGAGAACTAGGCCTTCTAAACGGTCAATACGATTCTGCATGTCATCTGGACTTGAGTCTCCTTGACTTTGATTCTTCTTGCGAGTAACTGGTGTCGCATAAGAACATGAGGTTGTTCCCATGCCTTCACGCTTTGTACAATTACTGCAAGGGTGATTTCTGTCACATTTTCTGCCAAGCTTGTTAGTGAGAGTCGACGTGGTCATCTCTGACTTGGGCTTACAATCTGTCAGCAAGGTTAGCATGTGTACAACAGACTCGTGAGGGACAACATACTTGCGCGTCCTGCAAGGATAACAGCTAAGAGGTACACGATTCCTCTTCCGCACAACACGAAACTGTTCCTCAGGAGAGCGACCTCCCTGAGAGGAGTTGGTCGAGGGAGGTGTTGGGGTCATTGTGGAGAAAGGAAGCGAGATGGTATATCTCGACAGATGAGGTGGTGGGATCCAGCGTCAAGGGTGGAAATAGGTCGAGAATGAAGCTGACCAGCTTGAGGGAACCGGCATGAATATATTGAAGCTCCGGGCTTCCGGCTGAGACAGCACCGGACCTCCGTACAGGAAGTCAATAGGGCGCACCACCTTCAATGTACCGGTCCGGGAGGCGGTTGCAAGCACGGGGGCCTTCTGATGGGTCGGGGATTGGAGTTCAAGCGCCTAATGCCGAGTCACAACCAGGCAGCTGCTTCGCCTCCAATGGTCCGGGGAAGTGATGAGTGGCGTCTGTCTGCTCCGAGATGTCCGCGCGCCCTTACAACTACTACAGTACAGGTAGCGTGTACAATACAGTCCTCCTCCTGGTCCGCAGCAGCGCAGCGCGAATCGCCGATGGACGGGCAGTTCTGAAGATTGGTCGAATAACAATGAGATGGGTGAGCTCGGTGTCGCGGGCGTGTGCTAGAGGCAGCGAGAATGAGCTACAGACGCCGCGGCATCGACCGACTCGGACGGGTGAAGAAAAGGGCGAGGCGATAGGCGCGAAGGCGATGAGACGCAAAAACAGCTACGGGGCGGAAAAGGTCGGTTTGCGATGGATGGATGGATGGATGGATTCTCGCTCACTCAGCAAGAAAAATACCGAAAACGTTTGTGGGAGCGCCGGTCTGAGGGATGACGAAGCGAAAGCAGTGAGAGAGCCCAACCACCAAAAGAGACAAGATGGTCGATGGATCAAAGAGGATAAGGTAGGTATGGTAGGTAGGTATGGATGGAAGAAGGTAAGGAGGGGTCGTTGCTTCCGATCGTCCCCTGTTCCTTCCCTCACTTTCACATGAGCTTGAGCTTCTTCAAGGAAGGAGGGGCAAACAAGAAAGAGCCCAAGAGCAAGAGGCGCAAAAGGATTCTCGGATCTTGTCAAGGACGTCAGCGTCAGCCTTATTAAATGCGACGGGCTAGAGCGGAGGCAACAGTTTTTTAGCTGGATCATGTTAGCTAGCACCTGTGCTGTAGAGGCTACGCGCGTATCGAGTAGCATCCTCACGCATCCCAAATGGTGGGGTTGACACGCCAAAGGGGGGCTGCCGCATCCATCCTGGTTACATTGGCTCCCCGAGAGCAGTGGAAGCGGGAAATTCTCCTTGTCGAACCCTTGCTGAAGCCAAGTTTCTTTCGGTGGCTTTCAGGCCTTGACCGGGAATCGGACGGGAATCCCGCCGTCGTCCGCCCAGGTCAGGCCGTGAACACCGGCTTGGCATGGGAACTTATAAGCCTACGTATGCCTCGCGGTGCCTGCGACGACATCTTCAGGGTTTGACTCGACAGGTGGTGCTATGAATTGGTCCATCTCGGCCGAACTGACCGACGTGGCTTGCTTCGGTTGCTTTGCTTGCTTGATCAATCATGGCTTTTCAGAACCACGAGTTACATCACGCCCAGGTATCAGGTACCGACAGACTCTCTGTTCGACTCGAGGTCAAGTCTGTATGGAATCACAGCCTTTGAAGGGCGTCGTCTTCTACAAGCGAATGCCATCCATTGCCATGGCTGCCATGCATGGGCTTAGGTCAGCCATATCGCGATGCCTGCAAAAACGACACCCAAGACCATCAACAGTCGGCATCCTGGACAAGCCCGACCGCTCCTCACTCGCTAGCTCATCCCGCTGTGAGTCATTCCTCGAAGCTCCATCGCCCTAAAACCAAGAGAGAAACGGATTTCGGAGGACGGGCGTCGATTATCACCGGGATTTGTCAGCGCTTGTCACTCCACATGGCCCCGGTTGACGCTAGGTCGATCATTGCCATTCCGCAGCTTCGACACGGACGGGCGCATCAAGCAAACATGAACAACATTATGCTTTTATGTCCCTGCTATTGACTCGAAGGATATATCATGAGCTCATCTTCCCCTTGCTTTCGTAACTACCTAATCCTCTTAGGCAAAAAACGGTTAATATCGGCTCCTTCATGACCAGTTCAGCCCTCCCTGCCCAACGCGACGACCCGTGAAGCCTTGAGACCCGACTTGATACCATCCAAAGGAAGATTCACACGGTTGACTGAAGAAACATGCGCTCAGTAATGTTTCCGCGGTCACATAGTCCCCATGGTTATCCTCCCAGCTTGGTTTGGCAACCCTTTCCATTGTCCCTTGAGTGTATAGTTTCGCATCATCCTTACATGCTAGCACTTCGTCATCGTAGGGTCTGATGATATCTTACCGCTGGAACCTCTCATGGGAGATTCTGCTCATATCTCAGCAGCACAGTATCTGGTAGACTCGCTAGGGCCACATTCACATCGTGGAAATGAGATGCGCACAAATGTTCTCGCAATATGTTCCATTTTCAGGCCGCTGCGCCAGCGGTGGTGCTCACGCTGTACTTGCCGAGAAACTCGGGGTCGTTGCCCATCTCTTCCTTGACCTGTAGAACTATTAGTTTGGTTAAGCAGGATATTTGATGCCAGTGACTTACAATATCCAATCCGCCGACGAGCTCACCATCGATCCAGAGCTGCGGGTATGTTGGCCAGTCGGCAAACTCCTTGAGTCCCTGTCGAACCTCGTCGTCGGCCAGAATGTTGAAGAAACCGTACTTGACTGAATTGTCGCGCAAAAGACCAACCATCTGGCGCGAAAAGCCGCATTGGGGCGAACTGGGAGTGCCCTTCATGAAAAGCATCACGGGCGCGGCCTTGACAAGGTCGCCGAGACGCTTAAAGAGCTCCTCCTTCTTCTTTTCGGGGTCCTCCTCCTCGGCGGCGGCGTTGTTGTCGACGTCCATACCATTGGGGGCATCGGCAGCCGCTGCGCCCTCTCCCGACTGCTTCGCCTGCGTCTCGATGGCGGTTCGGACCTTGACGGCGCTGCTGCCGCTGACAGTCTCAACAACCTGACCGTTCCTCAGCAGGACGAGGAATGGGACGGCGGTAACATCGTAGGTCTCGCTGAGGTCGCTCAACTCTTCGGCATTGATAGACACCCACTTTGTGGAAGGAGGCTCGGTGACGGGGTATTCGGAGGCGAGTGTCGACAGGACCGTGGCCATCTGGGCGCAGGGCGCGGCCCAAGGAGCGTGGAACGAGACGATAACCAGAGTAGTGGGGGGGACAGAGGCGAGCAACTGCTCCCACTGAGGGATACTGGTGACTTCGGTGATGGTTGACATGGCGGCGGTTGAGGACTGTGGAATTAGATGGTGTATCAGGGTTTAGATCTGATAAGGAAAATTGGACGGGATGTGGTTGGAAGTTGGAGTTTTTGGCGTCGATCCACGCCGAGTCAAGCGTCAAAAGGGCAGGCAGGCACGACAGGTTTGTACTGTCGAATTTTGGCGGGGTACTGACTTGAGTGGCGCCGAGGGGCAATTCCTCACCCAGCAGAAGAGGTGCGAATTCTCATACTGCACTTGCGTCATTTCGTTTGGCTGGCCGTCTTCCCCTGCGACCGACCGAGTGCCGGTCAAGTGTGCGGAACCGGTTAGATGCATCACCTCGTCTTTCCCGCTTATATGAATACCCCCCTCAGCTCACCGCGTAGGTACCTGCGCTGTACTCGGCCAAGCCCCTCCACCAGCTGTACAGCTGTTGGGCGCCAAAAGGAACCTGGCAGATGGAGCTACCTACATCATCAGCCACACACTGCACTCCACGAGTTGGAAGTAACCCACATCTCGCTGCGTTGCGTCGGGTCTCTCCCACCAAGTTCCAGTTCCCGCTTCGTTTGTGACTCTGTTCCGACTCCTGGTATACCTTCAGCGATTTCCCCCAGCGCTGTACGACTTCAGGTATCTAGGGGCTCCCTTCCTTTAAGCTTCATCCTCCATCTCCGGCCGCTCCGTATCCGGAATTCCACCGCCTCTTTTCCCGCCCGCTTTGTCCAGCTCTCTCCGTGTGGAGTTGCTCGCCGCAGCAACGGTGTCAACGTCACCCCCAACCCCCGTCATCCAAACTCGTCCGTCCGTCAGCTCGCTCGCGGCTTCAACCTTCCCCCATCACCTAACCTTCAACTCTCACAACCATGGCTTCCTTAAACCTCTCGATAAATGGCCCGTCCATAAAGAGCAGCTACAATGGCGTCGTCAACGGACCCCCGCCTTCATCCGATTCCCCCACCTACGCTCACTGGGCCCTCTTCTCCGTCCAAGCCCCTCTCCTGAATGCCTTCCAGGACAGTGGCGCCAAGGAGAGCATCCTCAAGGTCCAGAGCACCGGCGGTACGGCATACTTTGCAGACACCTCCCCGAGCGCCCATTCGCTAACACAACTACAGACGGTGAGCTCGCTGACCTGATTGAGGACTTCAGCGAGGGTCGCATCCAGTTCGCATTCGTCAAGGTCAAGGACCCCAACAGCGGTCTCCCCAAGAGCATCCTGATCGCCTGGTGTGGAGGAGGCGTGCCCGAACGAACCAAGGGCTACTTCACCAGCCATCTGGCCGCCGTCTCCAAGGTCCTCCACGGATACCACGTCCAGATCACAGCTCGCTCCGAGAGCGATCTCGAAATCGACTCAATCATGCAAAAGGTGGCCGATGCATCCGGCGCCAAGTACTCGGCGGGGAGCTCTGGTGCCCCTCGTGCCGCCGCTCCCCCCCCCGTCAAGTCGAAGCCAGTCTTTACCCCAACTACATCCAGCCGTGTCAACCCCATCGTCGCTGCTCGATCTAGGAAGGATGAGAATGTTGATGCCGATGGCTGGGGTGCTGATGCTCCTCCTGTCACCAGGACTCAGATTGAGAAGGTCGAGTCGGCTTATAAGCCCACCAAGGTCAACATGGCCCACCTCAGCCAGCAGCCTACAGCAACAACCAGTGGTGACGCCCCCGTGAAGAGGAATGAGGCTCCCGCCGATGTGGTCAGGGGCGGTTACCAACCCATCGGCAAGGTCGATATCGCCGCTATTCGTGCCCAGGCTCAAAAACAGGAGGACGACCGCCCTACCCCTGTGAAGGGAGCCTACGAGCCCGTTGGAAAGGTCGACATTGCCGCCATCCGAGCCAAGGCGCAGAAGCCTGCTGCTGGAGAAGCAGAGGACGAAGAGCAAGAGTCGCGACCAGTCTCTGAGCGCATGGCTGCCTTTTCCCAGCCTGCCCAGTCTGAGCGTCTGACTTCGCTTCCCAAGCCCAAGGTCGCCAACAAGTTTGCAGGTGCCTCGAGCTTCTCAGGAACCAAGGCTCCCACACCTGGTGGCATGGGTTTCGGAGCACCAGCTGCTCCCAAGGCTGCCCCCGTTGGTGCTGCTAGCCGTACATTTGCGGACCAAGGAGGCAAGACCCCTGCCCAGCTTTGGGCCGAGCGAAAGGCCAAGGAGAGGGGAACCGATGTCGCCAGCGTGACCGCCGCTGCAACCGGCACGCAACCCGTCCAACCTCAGAAGAGCGGAAGTGAGTGGAAGAGCGGCTACAGTGGAAAGAGCTGGGCCCCCGTTCAGACTGGAGACTATGGCCGTGGCATCCCTGGACAAGTGAGCCAGGACAACACTGGTGAGGATCAAGCTGGGGAGGCGCCAGGATCTCCTTCAGGTGGTGTATCTGCTCTGCGAGATCGATTCAAGGACACTGCTCCTATCAGCGCTGGCGCTCCTCCCGTGCATCGTGCTGCAGAGGAAGAGGCCGCACCACCACCTATCCCCGATAACTCTCGACCATCCGGCGGCTTTGCCCTTCCAGGTCTGCCCCACCGACCTGCTCCCGCGGACGAGCAAGAAGACGAGCGAGAGGATCCTTCGGCGTATGAGACAGCTGCCGAGCGAGGACGATCTCCCTCGCCTCCTCGTGTGGCTATTCCTGTCAGCCGTGGACCAGTGCCTCCCGTTGGAACTCCTCCTGAGCAGCGCGCGCCTCCACCTATCCCTCCCAGCCAGATCGATGTGCCCAGGGAGGATGATCTGGCCAGTGATAAGGAGGTTTCTTCCACAGCCCGAATTGCTGGCGGTGTGGCAGCCGGTGTTGCCGTTGGAGCTGTAGCCGGCGCCGGCGCCGTGGCTGCCGCGCACGCCTTGGAACGGGAGCCCTCACCGGAGCCCGAGCCCGAACCTGAGCCCGTACATGTTCCAGCTCCCGCTCCCGTGGCCCCGGCGCAACCCGCTGAGGAGGCCCAGGGCGGTTACCGTGCTGTGATCCAATACGACTACGAGAAGGCCGAGGACAACGAAATCGATTTGGTTGAGGGAGAGTATGTGACCAACATCGAGATGGTGGATGAGGATTGGTGGATGGGTACCAACTCGCGAGGCGAGAGCGGTCTCTTCCCTAGCAATTATGTCGAAGTGGTCGAAGACGACGAGCCGGTTGCTGCCGCTCCTCCTCCTCCTCCCCCCGCGGCCGCGGCCGAGCCCGAGCCCGAGCCTCCGGCGCCTGCTGCCGCCGGACCCACGGCCACTGCACTGTATGATTACGAGGCCGCGGAAGATAACGGTATGTGCTCTCGTTCCTGACTTTTTACAAACACTAACACTCTTAACAGAGCTGAGCTTCCCCGAGGACGCCACTATTACCAACCTGGAGTTCCCCGACGAGGACTGGTGGTTTGGACACTATGGAGGACAGGCCGGTCTCTTCCCTGCCAACTACGTGCAGCTTGACCAGTAAATTCATGATGTGGGCGGTGTAGCAATCATTAAGCGCAATGGGAGAACATTCAGGAGAGGGAAAAGCATGTAGTGATAACATGGTAAAAATAAGCAAGCAAATCAGTTCTCACGCGAAAAAACATTTTTCCAGAGCAATTCTCTCATGGCAGTGAAGTAAGCCTCCTCGCAGAGCACCGGACAAGTATGAACTGAACAATTGGTATTTAATTGAGCTTGCTTCCATAAGTTATGGGCACGTTTCTCGGGATTGGGTCCCAGTTTCATTAACCAAGCAAGAATTGATTGCTGTGGCATCTTGCATGTCCCCTGTGGTTTTCTCCTCCCTTCTCTTCACCGTCCAATCCATCATTGTCGCAAAAGGTATATACCATGAAGTAAAGCGGGTATTCGTGACGGCATTTCCAAGACGAGTCGCGCATGTTGTGTACGTAAAACGGAGTTATTGGCATCGTATAATAGTAAGTCGTTGGGCAATTGGTTTGACTTGAACTCGTGGGCAGGGAGCGTTTAAAAGAGACAATCGCAGCATTCGAAACTAGACAATGGCGACAAGGGTCAGCGAGGCTTATGCGTTGGGGCATTGGGGTTGAGAGGCGCAGCCGCACCGCACAGTACTGCATTGCACTGCACTGCAAAGGTTGGGCAGCCTTCGCGCCGCGGTTGCAGCAAACAACGCCGAGTACATGGAACTCACCAGCATTCGCAGCCTTCTTCGCACACGCAACAACAGCAGAGCGCGGCGAGACAGGCTGTCAAGCAATTGCCACCACCCTTCCCGCCGCCCTGCTGCTGAGGAGGGGGTGCTTGTTGGTACTGCATGGGAGGCTGGCCCTGAGGCGGGCCGTAATATTGACCTTGAGGGGGACCATACTGGCCCTGGGGAGGACCATACTGGCCTTGCGGGGGACCGTAGGACTGTGAGGGAACAAGTCAGCGTGATGCGACTCGATGGTTGTTTGTCGTCGGGCCGCTTACGGGATTAGGCTGTTGAGGATAACCACCACCGCCACCACCACCTCCTCCTCCTC
>JABCKD010001115.1:0-30612 GCA_013186415.1 Fusarium sp. NRRL 66088 | reverse complement strand
CGGAGTACGGAGTACGGAGTACCTGTGGAATAGATCCTTATTCATTGCCAAATAGACTTATGCAGCAATCCTGACATGGATGGTGGACTGTACTTGTTTGGCTAACAGAACCCACGGGCCACATCATTTTCCAAGCCAGTTATTGCTTCCTTTTCCATAGATTATTTCTATTCCGACCAAATACAAGGCCATAGATCTATCTCATATCATCAAAGACACTCTCTATTAAGCCTCCCTTGACCTGTCTAACACCACGACACCCCCTCGGGTTATTTCTCGGGAAACGCGACCCGGGTCATTACCGGCTAAACGGTTAAAATGCCCATCCATGGTGAAAAGTCTCATCCTTGCCTTATTTAGACGAAAATATTACCCATGTTTGACTCGGCCCAACCCGTGTCAACTTTAACATTATCCTCAGATTCACCGCTAACCTAAACTCTACAACCTAAACATACTCGACTTGACCATGTCGACAACGGTAACAGAGACTCAAAATGAGTCGATCGAGCTCAGTAACCTTGAGCATCGGACGGATAGCGACAGGAAGGGAGGCGTTGAGGAGCTTGCTCGACGACCCTCGGATGATGTTCCGCCTCCCAATGCCCAGGCAGAGATAGAGAGATGGAATCATCCAAGGAGCAACATTGCCAGACTGGCCTTTGCATTCGTTTCTTTTATCATTGCTGGCATGAACGATGCGGCAGTCGGTGTACGTATCACCCACAGACTCTCACACTCTGAAGATGGTAACGCTAACATGAATCCTTCCAACAGGCCTTGATTCCTTATGTGAGTTTTTGACAGTCCCAAGTTGATATCTCTCAATTCCTAACACTATACAGCTGGAAGAATACTATGACCTCACCTACACCGTCGTCTCACTAATCTTCCTAACGCCGTTCGCAGGCTACTCAGTCGCCGCCTTCACCAATGCCCGAATTCACGTCAAGTTTGGCCAGCGAGGCGTAGCAATCATGGCTCCCATCTGCCATATCATCACTTTTGTTGCTTTGGCAGTGCATCCTCCGTACCCTGTTCTTGTCGTTTGCAACATGGTCAGCGGCTTTGGCAACGGTTTGACCGACGCATGCTTCTGTGCTTGGATTGGGAAGATGGACAAGGCAAACTCGGTGCAGGGGTTCTTGCATTCTTGTTACTCCCTAGGCGCTCTTTTTGCGCCTCTGATCGCTACTTCAATGGTTGATACAGCCAAGCTGCCGTGGTATACCTACTACTACGTCATGGTGAGAACAAACGCTGCCATCCTTTTATGAGCAAGCTGACAATGAGGAATGTAGATTGGCATCTCGGTTGTCGAACTGGTTGGGCTCACAGTCGCTTTTTGGCATAAAACCGGCGAGGTATATAAAGCTGAGCACGCTCGTGAAAACGATTCTGGTGGTGCTGGAACCCGAGAGGCTCTCAAGTCCAAGGTGACATGGCTCTGCTCGCTCTTCTTCTTTGCTTACATGGGCGTCGAAGGTATGTATCCTCTAAATCTCCCAACTTATTCTGTGCAGCTCTCTAACAGATTCTCCAGTTGGTCTTGGTGGCTGGGTCGTTACCTTTATGCTGCGAGTACGCAAAGCCTCAGCACTCGCATCCGGTGCCTCCAGTTCCGGATTCTGGGCCGGCATGGCCTGCGGTCGCGCCTTTCTCGGTTTCGTCACAGAGCGATATGGCGAGCGTCTCTGCCTTTCCATCTATCTTGCAATCTCGGTCGGCCTTCAGCTCGTATTCTGGCTCGTTCCCCAGTTCATCGTCTCGGCTGTTGCAGTCGCGTTCCTCGGCTTCTTCCTGGGTCCCATGTTCCCAGGAGCCGTCATGATGACTGCAAAGTTACTCCCTGCAAAGATTCATGTCTCTGCTATAGGATTTGCCATGGCTATTGGTGGGACGGGCGGTACAGTTTTTCCATTTGCCATTGGTGCGATTGCACAGAGCAAGGGTGTTCAGGTGTTGCAGCCTATTATCTTGGCTCTCATTGTTGTGGTGACGATAGTCTGGCTGAGTTTCCCCCGTATTCCGAAGAAGGATTAAAAGGGAAGGGTTGAAAAAGGATACATGGTGAAATGCTTCCGACGGTTCACAACACGATAGGGTAGGTAGGCTCTAAGATGGGTCTACTCACCATATGATTTCACTACCAGGGATACCTGGCAATGCAATACAGATGCTTCAAACGAGAGGCGAGGATTTTATTTATGGATATTGATAGAATGTTAAAATGGAATAGAAAAGGGAGGAGGTTATCTAGATGAGTAGCACTCTACGTTTTTAAGCAGGCGTTTCTCAATCTTGAATCCTTTCTCCAATATACCGACTAATACACACACGCATAGGAGACTAGATAACTACATTTTTTTAGGTAATGATGGTATCAGAAACCGGTGCTACATAGCATCGTGTCTTTATTTTTTCTGGATTCTCATCAATGGACAGCTCTCCGATCTCCCTCTCGGCATCCAAATCAGACCTAGAAGCATACTTATTCGATGTTTTTGATTTCAGTCTCTAACCTAGGGAAGAGAACTCACTTAATTACTCGCCGATGCTCACATTTGAGAAACGAAAAGAATCGCAAAAGATCAAACCTTGATCAACTTCCTACATCCCCGGATTTACTATGCTTTTAAATCGGGTAGAACCCCGACCCCAATACCACCCCCACAATCTGGGGGTGGATCACCTCAGGCGAAAAGACCAATCACCAACGCCCCAAGTCCCGAGATTTTCGGCCAAAGTTGCCATTTCCAGCCTTCGGAATTCTCAACAGCGAGTTCCATCGGCAGTATCTCCGTATACCTCGACTCTCATTGGACATCTGCGGTTACTTATTATCACGGCTGACCTGACCGGCTCCCATTCCCATTGCTTCTTCCTCATTCATCCATTTTCCTTACCCGTGCCCCTCTCAGCTCACTTCAACAACATGTCCAAGCCAATCGTTCTTCAGCTCGGCGATGATATCCGCTGGAACCATGACCTCTACCATGAGTTCAAGTCTCAGTTCGAGATCCGTCGATCTTACAGCATGCCTCGGGCCGAGTTCATCCAGGCCCTCAAGACAAAGGCTTTTGGTGACTTTTTTGCCATTTACCGTCCCTTCTGGAATACGGGAGGTGAGATGGGCAATTGGGATGATGAATTGATCTCATTATTGCCTTCTTCTTGCAAGATTTATGCTAGTGCTGGTGCTGGATTTGACTGGGTTGACACGGCCCGCCTGGCCAAGCAAGGTATGTTATGTTAATGTCTCAAGAGGAGCAATAACAGTCACTAACATTATTTTAGGCGTCACATACTGCAACGCTGCTGCTGCCTGCACAGAGTCAGTAGCCGACGCAGCAATCTGGCTCATCATCTCCGTCTTCCGCCAACTGAGTTGGTCCAGCATCGCAGCTCGCTCGGGCGACAAGGATCAATTCATCGACGCAAACCGGAACCTGGCCCCCATCTCTCGAAACCCCAGCGGTTTCAGCCTCGGCATCATTGGCTTCGGTCGCATTGGTCGACGCATCGCAGAAAAGGCCTACAAGGCTCTCGACATGAAGATTCTGTACAACGATGTTGTTCAGATGCCCAACGAGGTTGAAGAACCTCTTGGTGCTGTCTTCCACAAGTCTGCCGATACTCTTCTCGCTGAGGCGGACTGTGTGCTTGTCGCCACACCATTCGCCGGAGAAGCCCTGCTCAACAAGGAGGGTCTGGCCAAGATGAAGAAGGGAGCCAAGCTTGTCAACATCGCCCGAGGCAAGCTCATCAACGAAGCCGACCTCGTTGCCGCTCTTGAGAGTGGCCACCTATCAGCCGCAGGTCTAGATGTGTTTGAGAATGAGCCTCACATCAGCCCCCAGCTGGTCAAGATGAAGAACGTGGAGCTTCTGTCGCACAACGCTGGTGCTTCACTGGATTCGCATATTGGTTTTGAGAAGTTGGGAATGGAGAATATTATTTCTTTTAACAAGACTGGAAAGGCTATTTCACCCGTCAACGCTCATCTGATTAAGCAAAGCAAGCTGTAGTGTAGATTTAGTTATTTGGTGTACCAACAAAAGGGATAGGCATGAAACATGGCAGAATAAAACAACCATTCTGAACTGCTAACCAACCAGGCCTCTGCTCTTCAATAGGTGATGCTTAAACTCAAACAAAGATTTGGCCTACCAAGTCATCCAGAGAACCACATTGCCAGTGAAACGCCATGCTGACAGAACCACTTTACTCAGCCTAAGTCTTTTCTTCACAACACCCAGTGTCACAACTGAATCTCAGGTGAGAATCCTTTAACAATAATCTGATGAATCCTTCAACAAGGTAACCGCCCAGTGGTTCCAGACTGAAACGACTCGAGTCGCCCTACAGCCCAAGAAACGAGTGATGCTGCTTACTTGGGTCATCTTATCCACTGTTTCAGGCACCCATAATATCACTCGATCTTATGCGCAAGCAGGTCAATGCATCCACTTACGAGTTATCTCAAAATGGAAGGTCATCCATAAGGCTGCGTCGCAAATCCATCAGATAAATTCGGCCCGGCTCAAAGAGGATGAGATGAAAGGAGCAGGGGCCGGCGTTTAAAGAAACCCGCAAACAGTTGGTTTCACAAGGAAACCCTTGCAAGAGAAATGTGTCAGCTTCAGCGAATCGATGGAATGTGTCGATCAAGCTTGGGCCAATCCTTGTTTCATCCTTCTCCTCAGCTAGATTATCAGAGTGTTTCCAAGATCCTGGTTACGTGCCCACTCTCGAACGTTTCCGGTTATAATCCTTGGGAATATCATCGGGGGGACAAAATTGCATGTGAATTGATATGGTCCGTTTGAAACAGTTCTGCTTTCAGGTTGGGGTATATAGTCCTTTGTAGTATCATGGTTAATTGTGTTCAGTAGTTTCTTCGTTTCTTGTGCTTAGTGCCTTTCTTTACTTTTTTCATTCATTCATTTCTTCAGTCGTTCTCTACGAGAATGCGTCCATTCTTTGTTCTGGCTACCCTTCTGGGTACTGCCCTTGCCGCTCCTTTCCAAACATCACCCATCTTTCGACGCCATGAACTCACACCCGATGGTTTCATCAAAGTCAATCCCGGAGGTGCAAATGATGTTTCCATGACAGATGAGAATATGCTCAATGGAACATATCCCAATAATAAAACTCAGGTTCTTACACATCGAGCCGCTGAACCCGCGACCTTGCCACTTAAGCTTGTCAACAACTTTGCTGGTGGAAACATCAGGGCTTACATCTCGGGCTTGGATTCCGATGGGACGGTTGTTTTTATCGGTGCTGATGGAGGCCTTGTCTATCCTCGCTCTGGAGGATCCAAGATTCCTGTGGAGATCACTGACAACATTGCGATCCCTCTGCCGCCTCAGGGTGAGACACTCGACTTTAACATTCCAATCTCGATGAGCTCGGGCCGTATCTACTTTGCTGATGACGATCTGCACTTCTTTATGGTTGATATCGGCAACGGAGATGGCTTGGTTCAGCCCTCAACAAACAACCTCCAAGATCCTAGCGCGGGCGTCAACTGGGGCTTTGTTGAGCTCACTTATACCAACGGTGTGCTCTACGCCAACATTAGCTACGTCGATTTTGTCGGTATTGTCCTTGGTATGATGCTTTCTTTGACAGATGGAAGCACTCAGACAACTGCTGGACTTGTTGCCGACGCTGCTACCAAGATCTGCGATGATATGGTTAAGCAAAAGGACGCTGATGGTAGAGCCTGGACTTTTCTATGCATCGCCAATGCTCTAGGAAAGCCTATCCGCGTAATTTCTCCCGGAAACCAATATGATCTGGAACCCATTACTTTCCAAGATTACTGGACCTCTTACGTCGATGAGGTTTGGAACAAGTACTCGACCCAGCCCCTCACAATCAACACTCAAACCGAAGCTGGAAGTGTCAGTTGCCGAGTCTCGGGCGAAGAACTCGTTTGCGATGGCGATAACCGCGGATACGCCAAGCCCAACACCAAGGATATTTGGGGTTGCAACAGCGGTCCTTTTGCCATCATCGAAGGCGACAATGCAATTCACACCGCTGTTGTCCCTAGACTCTGCGCCGCCTTTGTTCGTTCCACCCTCTTGGTCGACGGTGGCGATGTACAACCCAGCCTGGGAGCCGACTCTTACTACAAGAACGATCCTACAAACCACTACAGCCGCATTGTCCACTCATATGAAGCCGACGGCAGAGGATATGCCTTCCCATACGATGACGTTAACCCAGATGGTAATGAGAATGCCTCTGGTGTTGTCTCGGGTACGCCTAACACTTTGACCATCTACGTTGGTGCTCCGCCGTCTTAAACTGGGAGAACAAAGAAACGCATTTTTATGACTTTGGGCATTTTTCTTGACTCGTTCGATACTTCTTGGATTGCTGGATCTCTTCAAGTTCTTGAGAGCGAAATGTACATTAGATTAGCTAGGTCCAGCTTTTTAGGTCCATGTATATACACGTTGATGCAATGACAAGATTTCCGTATAAAATGCCGTCGAGGGGTTCCTGGTCCAACATTATTTCCTCAATCCAGTGATTCCAACACAGTGCCAACACTGCTACACTTGACTCTTGCCATCCTAAAACGTGAAGCCCTCTTTGAGTTTCTTGTTCTGGCGACCCAATCCATCAGACTAATCCCACACAGCGATCTAGAAAGGATATGTGCACATGTACTGATGTGAGAAGCTATGGTCTCACGAAGGCCTGATGAACGTCTGAAGAATGAGACAACCAAACATTGCGAGAGCATCCTCGCACAATTTGAGAAAACATGTTACATATCTAATCGTACTACTCGAGCAGCTATATTAACCATTTGAACGTGGGATCATCGACAGAACAACCGCAAGTTCTATGCTATACCAGAGACCGCTCACATTCAGGACTTCTCACATTTAGGTATTTAAGGAACCTCTCCTCCTTACTTGGTCAGCTTCTCATCACAACCCTCACTAGCAAACGATCCTTCGGAAACACACTAAAGGACCTTTCTAGCTGCATCCCTAACACTACACTAGCTCACCACCACTATACCACATCAACCACAAGGATGACTTATTGGCCCTTTCCCATCTGCACTCCCAAGGGGGGCTCCAAGATTCCCAAGCCCAAGGATGACACGAGCAACGAGGGCGACCTTCCTTGGCATGCTCAGATCCTCTCCTACTTGCAGTTTAAGGAGGTATTCCTTACTGTAATCACGGTCCCTGATCCTCATTTCGAACAGTACATGGACCCCCCTGAAATAAGCCTTATCACACAATTCGCCCGGCTTCAGCTCTTCTTAGATGCCGACCTGCTTAAGCCGAATGGTCGAGCACGCCTGGACTTGGATGAGGCTGATCCTGGCTTTCACAAGATTCAGACGCTTGCTAAGTTGTCGGATTGGGTGACAAAAGTGATGGGATATAACAAGGAGCCGCCGGTCACTTCCTTTCCTCAGGAGTGGAGAGACGAGAGCTACTTCCTTAACTGGATGTGGGTCAACGTTCTCCTACAGCTCACATGTCTCGACACAGATACAGTGGAGAAGGCAGCTCACGTAATAATGCACACCAACTACATTCAGGTGTGGAACATCTATGGCGTAGAGTACAAGGCCCATTTGGAGAAGGTGGAGGAAATAGAGACCGCGTGCAGGGAGTACAAGGAGTATAGGCTGAACAAGAAGCTCGAGAAGGAGAAGGAGAGGCGGGAGGAGATGCTTCTCAAGGAGGTTAGGGCTAAAAGGAGGCTTGCCAGGGAGGAAAATTACCATTAGATATCCAATGTCTTGATTAGCAAGACGGGGTAGCTATGGTGAGTTGAGAAGGGGTAGTTGCGAGGACACAAGGCCACGATGGCTAAGTGTAGAGGCTTAGCTGGGGGACAGGTCGCAGCAGCCTTGTCTCAGGCCATGAAGTCTTCACTAGGAAGGACTTGCGTGATGTTTCCTTGGAGTTTTCTGGAGTTTGCTACTGACTTTTTTTCATAGATAGCCTATGATCGTTGTTCAACACGGCGACGAGGCTATTAATAAACTTTCCTTACAACAATTAATCCCTTCCCTCTAATGTTGATAATGTGATTATATGTAAATGAAACTCTTAACTTCCTCCTTGTGGGTGTCTTCATTGTTAATAATACTTCTCTACAAAGCAGTACCGATGATATGGCTCTTATATCGCTTTGACGTTCCGATGAAGACGCAGGGAGTTGCAAGTATCTACAAGGTAAATGCACAGTGGCGGTGAGGGATGATAAAGTTACAATTTAGCACCTAAGTAAAGGAAATATATCCATTATCACTTCTGGCCTGCATCTTGTAATAATAAGCTTGTTTGATTATCACACGTACCAAGTCAGTTACCGAACCCCCTGCTACCTTAAGCCCCCAATCATTCTATCTGTGTGTCCTAGCCGCCATCAAAAACGCCAAATGTTCAGATGTAAATCAAGGGCCTCAAGAAGTTTGTTCAGCGCCTTGACCTGAACAATGAAGCAAGACGGAATGGGCTTTCTACAATAGGAGTACACCTACCTGAGCTACTTGACCCCTCCACGGAACCATTATCAGTTCACAAGTTCTCATACCACTGACCAGCTTGTGGCCATTACTGTACATTTGCTTGTTCTTTAGATCAACTATAGCACAATTGCAAGGTCTACGTATTGTCAAGAAAAACATGACTTCCAGTTATCCTCAAGTTTACGTATATAAGGACACACCTATTCCGGCTCCATACCCTGCTCGCCAAAGGCACCCTGACACAAACCCATAAGCTTTAGACAGAGACCAAAGCATCTTGCCAGTCCCATCTGTGCCTCGCAACCCAAATCAACAACACCCACCCAACCGCCACAATGCCTCGCTGGCCATTTTCATTCGCCTTGCTGAAAAACAAGGATGAAATGGGCCCTTGGAACGTGGCAATCCTTCATTATCTCGAACTCAAGCAGATTTTCGATGTAGTGCCAGAACTCACCCGTAGCAAGGCAAAGTATGACGACCACTGGACAATCAGCTACTTTGACCAATTCGTCCGACTAAAGCTCTACCTAGATGCCAACCTACTCGACAAGAATAGCAAAATCTGGAAGGAGTTGCAAGAAGCAGATCCCGGCTTCAGAAAGATCCGGCGCATCCACCTCTTTGCTGTTTACGGCTCGGACGTAAAAGAGGATGGCTTTCCTGAAGAGTGGAAAGACGAGAAGTGGTTTGCAGAATGGGTCCACGTGAACCTCATGAGTAAACTTAAAATTCTCGACGAGGAAACATTGAAGAAAGGAATTGATGTTATGCTGAAAACGAACTATTTTGACAAGTGGGTTGCTCAAGAGAAAATCCACAAGGTTAACGTCGAGAAACGGAGGCGGGCGGGTCTGACAAAGGAGGAACTCGCCCTCGAAGATAAGCAAAACAGATGGGAGAAGAATCTATCAAAGGACGTGAGGAAGTCGATGCTCAAGATTGAGAAAAAAATGATTAACAACGCCAAGAAAATAAAGGAGAGCCTCGACAGGATGGAGCACGCCAAAGGTCAAAAAGAGCGTTATCTGAATCTCTCAAATGCCCATTCAAAGCTTCTCGACCCTGAGGACACAATAAAAACAACACAGATCCTTGAGAGGGCAGAGTACGCTTACGATCAGGCAGCTAGTTGGCAGGCGAAGGGGAAAGAGGAGAGTGAGAAGCAGGATAAGCTTCAGAGAGAGCAGGATGAGCTTCTCAGAGAGCTGAAGTACTATGAGAGTTACCTCGTGGAGACTTAGATAGCAAGCGGTGTCTGTCTACTTGACTTTTCCTTTGTTGGCGTTTTGTTCATAGACAAGCCTTTCTTTGATCGTTGTTCGACAGAACAACAAGGCCACGAAGTGACTCCAATTTCAATCTATGTAAGTCTGTCCCTTTGCTATTGACCAATTGCGCCTAGGTAAGCCTGTAAACCATTTGTATTAATTTTATTGTCTATGATTGCCCATAATCCACTTCTTCAAGAGAGTGCTCACCACGTGGTTCTTGTTTTCGCTACTCTTGAACGCTGACACGGAGATTTGGAGATACCGGCCACTGCGTGAATGAAACATAGGATAATATAACAAGCTACGGAACATCAAGACGGTAATTCACACTTGAAAGTAGGAAATGTCAAATATAAGGAGTTTCTCACATCATACAGGCTAAAAGATTCGCTCTTTAGAACAATAACCAGTCTCTACACTCAATTCATCACCTCCAACCCACTCTGAAGCCCCCTAATAGCCACCATAGCACCCCACGCACCAGGATCAGGCGGCAACTCGGTACTGTCCCCAACACCAACATACGTCGCTCTTCCAAGCCTCGGCTTCATCGTCTTTGTCGCCTCAGCACCTTGAACGGCAGCCTCAACACCACCGACGAAACCAGCTTTGGCGATGATCTCGGCAAAGGGGATCAAGGTGTCCATGACGGTTCGGTCACCTACCTTGGCGGGGGTGTACCTGCTCAGGTTCTCCAACGCCAAGGAAAGGGCTTCGCTCCAGAGTGCGATGGGGCCGTTTGAGCGGGCCATGTGGCTGTTCTTCTCGACGGCTGTTCTGAGGGAGACAAAGAAGATGCCGAGAATGCCACCAAGTGTTCCGCCCATCTTGCTCTCAACAATGTCCTCGAGTTCTTGTAGAACAGCAACAACAGAACCAGATCTGGCCAAACCCTTATCTAGGGCTTGAATCAGTGACGTTGCTCCAGTCTTGAGCGTCTCTCCGCAGTCACCATCGCCCATGACGGTATCCCACTTGGTCAGATGAGGTTCCGCCTGAATAATGGCATCGCACGCACTCCGCAGCATCTTTTCCAAGAGAGTAGCATCAATCTTGAGGTCCGTCTCGTCATTGATCATCTTTTCGGCCTCCTTGGGTGGATGCACGAGTTGTTCTTTGCGACTGCACCGTCTAGTCTGTGACCCGGCCATCGACTCCCAAAAGGTGTTCGTCTTGGTGTCGAAAAAGTCCAGGATTCGATCAACCGAGTACCGACAGTTCCTTGCTGCAGCAGAAACATTGATGACGGATACAGAAAAGGCGGGTGCATTGAGAGACGTCTCCAAGAATCCAGCACAAGTGCGTGATGGCTCGATGCCCCATTCGTTGGCCAGCTGCTCAAGCACTTCATCCAGAAGGGCCCCCAATTCCAGATGAGAGATGCCACCAAAGTTGCTGATGAGAAGGATCGTCCTGTCATTGGGGCCAAACTTGACATATCCCCGTGTTGGATCATTCTCATCCAGACAATGCTTGAGGATCTGCCGCACAAGCTCCGGCGTAGTGGGAGCTGGCGATAGCTTCATGTATCCCGGCTCATTGTGAGGCCCAGTACCAAGCTCAATCTCGTTGACAGCCAATGCACCATGCTGACTCCTCCCGGGCACATGACAGTGGTCGAGGGTAGCAGCAATGGAAACAATCTGCTCCGAGAATGCAACACCAAGGTTGTAAACGTCATCCAGCGAATGTCCAGCACCAGCAGCTCCCCCCATCACCTTGAGGACGCCGATCTGTCCTGCAAGACCTCTCCGGCCCACTATTCCTCCCCTGCGGCCGACAGAGACGTCATCCCCGCAGATGATCATGCGACACCTGTGTCCCCTGGCAATGGCCTTTTCATTGGCGAGTCCAAAGTGGAGGCAGTCACCGGTGTAGTTTGTGATGACGAGAATAGTTCCTTCATCGCTCGGGACAGCTTCTATGGCGGCCAGGATTTGTTTGGTGCTGGGGCTGGCAAAGATGTCGCCTTGGACGGAGGCGGCGAGCATGTTTTTACCAACGTAGCCAGTCCACGCTGGCTCATGGCCGGAGCCACCACCGCTGACTATGCTGACATTGGACCTTCTGTGTTCTGTGTCGTAGACAACACGGTTTGTCTCATCGAGTCTGAGGGAAGTGTTGTAGGAAATGATGCCTCGCAGGGCCTTGTTGACGAGGCCTTCGGGAGAGTCAAAGAGATGCCGTGTAGACATGGTTGTGAGAATTACTGAGATGGTGCCTAGAGATGAGAAAGACACAAGAAGAACAGATAATCAGCCCATTTGGATGCTTTAATAGAACCATCATCGGTGGTTGCACCCTTTGATGAGGAGGGAGCCGACTCTGCAAGTCAACTATTACCACCGGAACTGTAGGCGATAGAGAATTCCAGTCCCCCCAAACACTTCACTGTTAACAAGATACCTCTTCCTCTCACATGTGTCACTTTACCCTCTAAAGCCATCCTGGTATCCCGACTCCCAAAGGCTTGGTCTGCCCAGATGACCTCCCCCGGTTATCCCAAATAGGAAATCCGCACCCCACACAAGCCCGGCCCCCGTCGATCGGCCCCGGTTCGGCTTACTCCGAAAACAAATTCATCTCGGCACGACATTACCACGACAGGAGAAGTTCGGCAGAGCAGTTTCTACCCCGGAATTCCCTTTTGGTGACAAGTCTAGATCATCTTTGGGCGGGGTTGGTCAGTCACATGGCTCCTCTCTGCCAGCATCTCCCTCTAAGTCGACGGCTTGCCCAATTCCGCGACATGGCTGGGTCACCACGAGTATTAAAATTGCACAGGAAGCCTGCTCTTTCCTGAGACGAGAAGAGACAAGAAAGAAAAAAAAACAAGTCGCTTATCCTTTCCCGAATCTGAAGCAATCATGGCACCAAAGTGGAGAATTGCAATGGGCTGCGATGTGAGTTGTTCTCATCATCCCGTCTTTCTAATCAGAGCTCACCTTCTCTCAGGAAGCAGGAATCTCATATAAGAACGCCATCAAGCAAGATTTCGAGTCCGATGGCCGTGTAGAAGAGGTCCTCGACGTCGGCTCCAACCACCACGCAGATAAAACCCCCTACCCACTCCGCGCAGCAGAAGCAGCCCGTCTGGTCGCGGAGGGCAAAGCAGACCGAGCACTCCTCATCTGCGGCACAGGTCTAGGCGTAGCCATCTCTGCAAACAAGGTGAAGGGTATCAGAGCGGTGACGGCCCACGATAGCTTCAGCATCGAGCGGAGCGTCAAGAGCAACAACGCGCAGGTGCTGTGTTTCGGCGAGCGAGTCATCGGGCTAGAGCTTGCTAGGAGATTAGCGACCGAGTGGCTAGACTACGAATTTGATCCTTCGAGCAACAGCGCCAAGAAGGTGGATGAGATTGTGCAGTTGGAGGCGGTGGCGGCATAGTAGTAGTGACAAGATGTACGATTACCGGCAGTTAGAAACGGGCTTGATTCAACCAAGACAGCATTGATTTGACTTGATTCGAAGATAAGATGGAATCTGTGTGAATTAAACTCTTGCGGGGTGCCTGGGATTGTCGTTTTCAGACTTGATCAAGACCCCCTTGGCGTTTGCTGAGCAGCCAACCAGGAGAGTTTCCGTGTCTTAGCTCCCGGCATGCCAAAAGTGGAATCTGGGTGGTAGTAATGGCACACCCTTCGGTTCGGACTCGGGTCGGACGTGATACGACCTTGTCATGCATCTCGCTCGAACAGGTCTGTTGAAAGGAGAGTCGCACTGAACAAGAAAGGTCGGTTTTCATTACTTGGATGTTGGTTAGAGAGCAGGGACTCTTATCCTATTAGTGCGCAAGGAGCCATATCTTGCCCCGTGTTATCCCTCTAACAATTAGCTCATAGTCTTGCCTCACCAGGTTACCAAATCTACTGGTAACACCTTGCTTTTCTTAATCGTTCTAGTAAGTAGCTGATTATGTCTTTATAAAACTTATTCTTTTAGAACCATTTAAGACCTATTGATAAAAGGAATAAAAAACCTTCTCCTCGGTCCCTCAGCTTTCCCCTAGGGTCCTCTAATACATACAAACACTTTAATCTACCTACGCAAGCCTTAATGTCCTCCGCTCCAACATCTCGCTCTTGGGTGTCAGGTAGTCAATACTTAGGAGACCGACACGCTCCCAATGCGTAATCGCGCCAATCGCCGACGGTGGCATCTCTTCCACAACGAGCACATAGACCTTCTCGGGTTCGTAAGGGTCTAACGATTGACCCAGCACTATCCCTAACCACGACTCCTCGAGCAGTCTTCGTCGTAGACTCGGAACGAACCCGACCTCATCATCTCCTAACGAGTGAGGGCTGTCTTTGCGAGTAAGTGAGAAATCACCGCCCCACACCTCGTCTCCGATACACATGGCGCCTTTCCATTTGATAAGTTTACTATGAAGCTCTTGTCGCTCGTAAAACCGGGCAATGATGACGTTCGCCGTGATTTCAAGCATGTGGTACTGCTGAGAAATGACGGACCTGTACCGATTCTCCTCGACCACTGCATTCCTCAGTCCATCATAGTAGTCGCTCCAGGGCACGGAAGCAATGTCATCCGCGACCACGATGGACACTTCCACGTCGAATCCGTGAGCGAAGTTGACCCTGACGGTGTCTTCAAACTGGCAGTTTACTGTACCTTGCCACCCCGTCCACGATCAGCTGGGGAACCCGGGGCGTCGGACACCCGGAGACTGGAGGGTCCAACTGATTGTCGTCTGCTTCTTCCGCGGTATCTCCCTCGGCACCAACTCGCCAACGAGAACCGGCCACTGCAATCAGTCGACACATGGGGCATTTCCTCGCCTTCCACGTTCCATCTATTCTCCCCAGCTTCTCAATAACACGCCCTGCATCGTTGGTATCCCGGATAGAAAACGCCTCATCTAGATCGATGGCGTTGCACTTTGCGCATAGGTCTGCATCATTGCCCTCTACCAGATCGAGATGATCTTGTTGCGCGCCCAGTGGCAGGAGGACCTTTCTGTGATAGTTCTCAAAGAGTTGATAGATTGGCGGCATAACGAAGTCTTTCCTGAATGCGGACGGAAGTGAGCTCGCGGAGCTACTAGCTGGTTCGCCTCGTTTGGACGACTGCGTGTGATTCCCCCCAATGGTAGATGCTTCATCTGAAAAACTGTATTCAGAACCATCAACAGCTTCAGGTGCCTCGCTGTCTCTGCCTAAAGCGCCTCTTTTGCGCAGTAGCGATATGACTACGGCATCACCCATCTTTCTCGCGAATTCCATGGGCGTACGTCGGTCCCGGCTTCGTTGGTTCACGTCTAGATCTTCCCGCTTAAGCAGAACTGGAACAAACTCGTTACCATACCCGCCTTGGATGGCCCGAATGAGCGGCGTCAGCCCCTCTGCGTCTTGGACGTTGGGGTCTACCGCCTGGATCTGGAGAAGCCGCTTGATAATCTCCTGAAGTCGGCCAATTGAGCCAAAGCCCAGCTCATCTGGGGGACACGCCGGAGCAACAGCCCATGAGAGAGGAGATCGCCCGGCGGTATCCCTCGAGTCTGGGTTGACGCCATCGGAGTCGAGGAAGAGGTCGACCAACTCCAAGTTGGCGTTTTCGCATACTACTGATAGTGGCGTTCTCCCCTCAAAATCCGCCACATCCAGGTCGATATTTTCTGCCCGGAGCAACGCCCCAATAGCGTCGTCCATTCTGTTTGAGCGGTCTGCTGTAACCGACATACGCAACGGTGTCCAGCCTCTCATGTCCCGAGAGTTTAGGTCGGCTCCTTTGATCTCCAAAAGCCTCTCAACCATGGCCTTGTGACCTCCCCAGGCAGCCATAGCCAACGGGGCCCGGCCTTCAGCATCCCTTTTGTGTGCCTCTATCCCAGGCTTGGAAAGCAACAAGTCAACAACGCTCATATGTCCACCTTCCGCAGCCAGTGACAGGAGCGTACTTTCCACGCAGTCGTCAGAATACGCCATGAGGGCGTTCATGTCGAAATGTCCCCTCTTGCGAAGAGCTTTCACCACGTCAACATGACCCATGCTAGCAGCCACGGCTAATGGCACCTTCTTGTCTCCAAAACCCAAGTCTTTCCTGGGATGCTCTAGAATTGACTTGACGAGACTTGGGCGTCCATTCTCTGCTGCGTAGTAGAGCGGAGTGTTCCCTTCCTCATCTCCAGAGTTGGGATCTGCCCGATCGTCAGCAAGCAGCCTCCTAGCCACGCCTTCATATCTCCGCAGCAGACTGTTGGGACAATCGCAGTCCGCCCCCATCGCTCGAGAGAGCGGTGTTCTCCCCCACATGTCTCTGCAGGCTGGGTCGACTGTTGCGTTCATCAGCAGGGCTTCCACCACGTCTTCGTGAGCACTCTCTGCTGCCAATGACAGGGGAGTGCGTCCCCAGATATCTTTGTGGTCAGCCTCTACCCTTTCGGTCGCCACCAGTATTTCGACAATGTCTCGAAATCCGTTTGCTGCCGCCAGACAAGCAACCGTTGGACAAGGCTCGTACTCCCGATGCTAGCTGCGACAACCAGCAGCTCACCACCACGCTCATGGTAGTCGGAGCTTTGGCCTATTCCATACTTATCGAGGAGCCTGAGAGCGATGCCTTCGTACCCGTTTCGAATGGCCAGTTCAAGGAGTGTGCCGAGACGATCTAATTGATAGGAAAAAACCTCGGCATGAGCGTCAATACCATCCATTCGCGACAGCGTCTCCGAAATCTCATCGAATCCAACCTCCAACACACATGAAAGAGGTGTATTACGTGACATGATGTCGGGGAAGACCCTTGGTCGCAGGTTCAAGTCGGATAACTGTCCGCACTCTAGCAGCACTCTCACCACAGCCACATGGCCGTTTGCCACGGCGTACCAAAACGGAGAGGCCATGTCCAAGTCTTTGCAGCTAGGATTCGCACCACGGTCGAGGAGTCGTGATACGACAGACGCGTGACCGTTGGCTGCGGCGTAGAGTATGGGGGTTCGACCTTTGCAGTCTCTCACGTTGACGTCCAAAAGCGGGTGCTCTAGAAGCACCTCAAAGATATCATGGTTACCTGCCTGTGCAGTGTACGAGAGCGCGGTACGGCCATCATCATCTCTAGCGTTGATGATAGTAGACCCTCGTGGCGGAGCGAGTCGAAGAAGATATAGGCAACTTTGGCATCCTCGCCAAGTCGATGCGTCAAGTCTCGGATAAAGAATGAGGCTGCAACAGACTTGCCCGCCCCAGGCTCACCGAAACAAAACAATGTCTGAGGACTAGAAGCAAGCCATGTCCTATACTCGGCCGATTCCAACAACCAGTTGAGTGTTCCGGGGTGCCGTCTGCTGGCATAGTCAGCCAGCTGAGGGCTGTAGTCGGTTTCTGTCAGCCACCACATCGAGACAGTTTGGGGTAGCAAGATGCGATGAGTGTTTGATTCTACATTGAGGCACTTTGAGGTCTCTGGCGACAGTGTCGAGTAATACTCATGCACCTAGGTGGAGATATGTAGATGCCTAAATTATGTCAGAAAGCATATGGGGGAGGCCCTCTCATACACGCACAGCGGCTGCAAATAAGAATTTGATATTATCACATGCACAGCTGGCTGTGTGTGGTTGGGAGAGCCCTGGGGGCTGCCTAACGATGCTTACAACGTTGCTTCTTTCTCTACGTACCAGAAAGTAATAAAGCTTAGCGTATTTATTTTAGTAGCCTCAAAGCCATCGAGCACAATCTCCAAGTATCCTATTTAAAAAGAGGGATTCTGTGCATGTGTAGGGGTTCTAAGAGACTGGGATCCAAGGCTTGACCCCGGCATACCCAACCACCCACTTGCCACTCCTTCAGCCGGTTCAAGCTCGACTGAACCCTAGTTAGTTTACCAAGGGACAGCTCGACCTAGGAATGCGTAGACATCTGATTGGTCCTTAATGTACCTCCCTAGATGGTGGCTTGTGGCCCGGACCCAAACGCCTAGGGACGGGCCGGGCGCCTCTCCCAGTGGCACCCACAGCCCCGAGTGCGATTAGTGCCGACCCTGCTTACAATCAGGTTGGGCGTGACCTGATTTACTGGCATCCCGTCAACGCTGTCTTTGTTGGCACAGACGGTGGGATCGACTGGGACAAGGCGAAAGAAGAAGCAGGTAAATCTACAGCGTTTGCGGCCAAGATGCTAGGTAATTCGCAACAGAGTTTTGCCTCTTTGGCCACTTCTACACAACCCAGTCAACAATACAGGGCGGCTTTGGAAACAGTCTGCAAGGTTAGTCACGGTATCACTTACTGCAAACATCCAAGCTCATACCTTGTTAGATTGCAACTGGCATTGTCGCCGAGTTGGAAAATACTCCATTAAAGGATTCGGCTCTTGTCCAAGGTTGGCAGAAGAACTTCCTGAGCTCATATGCAAAGGCCATCGAGCTGAATACAACCGCCAAGTCTCTTCCGGGATCGACACCTAATGGAGTGAGTTACCCCCTAAACACCCACAGATGAAATATGCTGACAAGGTCAAACAGAGCGCCGTGCAAGCCAGAGGCGTTGACTCGGATACTCAAACAGCTCAGATTCATGCCAAGACAACGCAGGCCCAGGCAGTCCTTGAATCAGCCAAGAATCGGCTCAACACTGCATCAGCAGCCTTGACTGCCACCCAGGAGACTTATCAGAAGTCCACTGCGCTTGTCTCTGAGCAGCAGAACAAGTTGAACGAGCTCAATGCCTCACTAGACCGCCTTAAATCTTGGAGATATTATTCCACCAAGTCTACCATTCAAGTTGGACAATTTGTTCTCTGTTCTTACAACAGATTAGAGCATTATAAAAGCCGGGCCATTGTGAATACACCCATCTCATACAAGACAAACCATCTCCCATCTCCTATTTGTGAGCTGATCCCATTCATGCTCCCAGAACCACACATGGCCAATCCTTGATATTCCACCGTGTGAGTGCCTTTCCACGAGGAGCACGCCAAGTCGGCCTTGTTCTCGACCTCTGTCCAAGCTGTCTCTTCCAATGACGATGCATTCAACCCGCCTCCTCAAGCGATTTTCTACCTTTTTCCCCTTCCAGTCATGAATACACTCGGGATACTGGTCCCAGATGACGTCCATTTTTGTATCTTCATTGGTCCACAATCCATAGATATCCTCCCAGTCGCTATCCTCAGGCACGCTTGTGTCCTTTTCAAACGAGAGTTCCGCGATGCTAGTCCACAGAACCAATAGAGAGAACTGCGTCTCTGGCACCAGCAGCGCAGGGGGTATGTCTTTCAGACTGACCTCAGCACCAGTATCTCCTCTCCAAACAGGCTTCTTCCATCGAGTCGGCTCGTATGCAGCTTGTGAGGGCTTTTCTTTATGGGGAATGTGTCGCAAAACAAGGTTGCCCTCCCTCGTGTCGCTGCTCACAATGTGATAAAAATCCAAGCCGGCAGTAGGGCCCACGAAATCGCTCGGCTCGGTCCAGATCTCTCCTACCCAGCCGACCCACGACCAGCTCGGAAAGCATGCTTGGACAGTTTTGGTGACTCCTTCACTCTCATCGCCGCCTCTTACCTCGATACGGCACCGTCCCGTCCGTCGATGCGGCCGTTGTAAACAGCATGGCCATGCAACAGTAACAGCAAAAAACTCTTTAGGCAAGCCCCAGAGGAACTCGAACCCAGTCACCTCCGTCACAGCCCTCAAGACTCCCCCAATCGCATCAAGCCCATCACTCTCGTTGGTAAGATCCCTCTCCATGTAGTTACCCACGAGTGTCTGGTAAGTCATGTCGAACCTCTTAGTTAAAGACGGATCCCAAAGATGCTGTAAAAGGTGGCTATCAAACGCCGGGTCGTATATGACGGTTTGTTTCTTCTCACGCCATTGAGCAAGTTCCCAGCATGCGTCTTCTCGCCATGTTGCCTGTCGGCATTCCCAATACACTTGTTCGGGAGTAAAGATGAGCCAGCGTTGGGAAAGGATTGCTTCTTGATAGGTCCATCCTCTCGTGTACCAGCAAGAGTCCCCGACGAGTTCATGGCTTGTTCTTATCGGTTCATTCGTTTGAACAAGCCACGTGCGTTCCTCTTTAGCATCTCCGTCGCCTCCGATCGGGAATGGCTCCTCTTTTTGAAACCTCGTCCCGGCCCGAACACCCGGTAAACCACTAAATGCGTTGTCTCCCGCCGCATTGACGATAGTAAGGCTTGCACGTCCGTAGATGATGTCCATGCGCGGTACAAAGTGCATCTTGTCAGCATCCGAGTCCTGGATGATGCACAGACTATCAGTCCAAAGATACTTCTCCCCGATACCTCTGGTAACCTCTATCGCATCCGCAATGGTCTCTGGGATCCAAGATGCCTTCAGAGCGCCCTCCTCTTTGAGCTCCTCAAGCGTAGCTTCGGTCAAGGTGCGGAAGCGCTTCTTGCCCCAAACATAACTTATCGCCACCCACGATACCTTTTCAATTTCTTCTACCTCGGCGATAGAGTATGTCTCGACGTCAATAAGTCGAATAAACCGCAGAGACCGTGATCCGAGCGGAATTCGTCCAGGCTGGCAGTTTCCATCGTGAGTCGTATCGCAGAAACTCTTCCACTTTCGAAAAAGTCGCAAGTCTGCCACAAGGGGTCGTCTCCTCCCGATATACGGCTCTGTCTCCGGCCATGATAGCGGGTCATCGACGTCAACATGGCTGTCTCCGGTATCGAAAATGTCGGCCACACTCGAAATGTGTTGATCGCATTTCTGAAACTTGACCTCAGGTTCAAGCCATTCCTCCGAGTCATTCGGATCGGGCACCCGGATCCTTACCCGAAGAATCGACAGAATTCCCCCTGTATATGTTCCGTAAGATGCGTCTTCATCGTAGAGTCTCCATTTCTCTGAAAGCTCCGTCGGCCAGATGGTGACACGCGATGTCGACAGGTCTATGCGGTCGAGAGAGCCGTATTTTTCTGTTGCCCATTTCCGAAAGGCGGACCAGATCTTTTCGCATAGCAGACAGTTATTCATAGATTCTCTAGTATCAGACAACGTTTGCGGCTGCTTTTTCGCTGAGATGTGACTTTCCCCGCCTTGCTCACTTTCTTCTTCTTCAGTGATTTCTTCAGCATCGCTTTCCGCTATGCCATCTTCGTTTCCATCTTCCATATCTAAGTCGGGGGGTCTCTCTTTAGCAGGCTCCTCGTCAGACCTACAGGTTACAATTAGTGCAAGGCTTGTCTTGCGTTTAGTCTTGGGGCAGGCATACCCTTCAGCGTCCAGCTGGGTAGATCCAGGGGACGATTCCACATATCCAATCTCATGGATCTCGGCGCGGGTACAGAAAGGGCAGAAATTCGGCATCGCAAGTGTGGTCTTGAGTCTCTTGGCCTTGGGAGGAGATGACATGTGAGCCATTTCTAGCCAAATCGGAGCTTTCAACTTGGTACTAACAAAGACACAGAAGACTTGATTCGGAAGCAAGTGACAAGATTTTACCAATAGCTATTAGTCTGGTCTTGGATACAGAGGAAAAAGACAAATCAAGGTGTAAGGCGAGGATCCAAGTAATGAAGATGGAGACTGGGAGAGTAGATGCGGGCACGAATATGATGGATCCTATGATATCTTGGCAGGTGGGTCAGGCTTACATACTACTGCTGTGCAATGAACGGAGCATTGCCAGTTGGGTTCGCTTTGGTTGGGGCCTGGTCAAGATTTGGTTTGTTCATTATAATTAAACAAGTTAGATGAGAACCAAGAGGCCAATATCCTTAAGTAGACAATTAAAGACATTTTTCAACGGCTTTATTCTTCCGTTTTAGGAAACGCGCATCAAAAGTCTTTTTATCAGGTTTTGTCAGTGCACGACAAGTGACAGTGAATCACGGCCTTGATATTTTTCCCCTTTTGGCTTGAAACTTGATGTTTGGCTTAAAATGGCAATTTAAAATGCCTTTTACTGTTTTCCAAATTGTGGCATGGAAAAAAGACTTTCCTCTTTGCATCTTGACCTTGTCAACATTTCATACTCTACTGTGCATCCGGCTTCGCTCAATCATCCTACCTCCCAGACTTTCCACCAGACTCCCCAACTCGCTTATTGCATCAACCAACTTGTACGTCGAGATGTTCGAGTGTGTGACTTGGCTAACTGCTTAAACAGTCAATTCAACATCTCTACTCAGATCCAGGCTGCAAGTCTTGTCGACCAACGCCATGCATGTTCAAAGCAAGGCAAGCTGCAGAACCCCAACACTTGATCATCACCGGCTAACAACACTAGTACGAGATGCATTTCCCCTTCCTCCGCCTCCCTAGGGAGATACAAGACAGGATCATCAAGTATCTCCTACCAGCGATGATCCTCCCAACGACCAAAGAACCTCGATTGCTCAAAGACAAGTGGGGCTTCCCGGGAACCTTGGAGGCTGTTGAGCACGACAACTGCGCCTATCTTCGCGATTCCTGCAGACAAATCAGGGACATTGTCGACAGAATCCGGCCCATCAAGTCAACCCGCGGCTTCCACTTTGACCCGAAGCGCGACACCCTCAAAGTCTGGAAGATGAAGCTCCCCAATCCAGATCCTTATGGTGAGGGGCACTGGGGCTCGTCGATACCAGTCCGCAAGCTTCTCGCAGTCTTCCCGTCGGTACTCAACCCGAACAGCGATGTGTCGATCGGGGTGTCGGACCCAACGTGGCATGATGAGGCCTTGGACCTGGAGCCTGACTTGTCCTTTTTGCCAATGATTGAGGAGATGACCCTGGTGGTCCAGTCTGCCGGGTGGGAATGGACCATTGAGGGGTTCCAGATGTATGGACCAGATGTTGTTGAGAACAGAGGACCCAATGACAACTGGGGTCAAGGCGGATATGGACGCCTCCGTCTGATTGCCCAAAACCATTTCTGGGATCGGAAGATCCGAGGCAGCACTCCATACCGTTGGAAAGGATGCGATACCGACTTTTTCGATCCACTCGACATATTCAGAATGGACGATACCAGTCTTTCCAGATATGCACCATACATCGGATTCTACGGATACAGCCGGGGCGTATATTCTCTAGGGGGCAACTGGCCAGGTTTCCGCTACTACACCGACACGAAGGAAGTCGAGTTCAGTCCTCTGTCTTTTTCCGAGATCAATTTCGCAACCGATCGACAAGACACGACCGAGCGGGAACCCGAGGGTGGACGCGATGCGCAGCTGGTTTCGCGAGTGTGGATAATCCGTCCCGGAAGACCAGTACCTCCCGTTGAGCGACACCACTGCTGGATCAAGGTGAAGGAGTGGCGGATGGGTGATCCAGACTGGGTTTGGCAGGTGGAAAACACGTGGAAGATGGTCAAGGGGATGCTTTTCGGTTACACCGAGATTGGCAAAGGTCACGGTCTTCATGTCAAATACTACGAGAGCATTGTTGGTTCTAAGAACTGGAAATTGTAATTGTGTTGCAGGGAGACGACTGGGAGTTTGGGAGTCTAGGAAAGGGAAGGGCTATGGCCATGGTCCATACCGGGAACTGCCGCTGGTATCGAGATATAGATAGACGGCTCCTACTTGCTAATGGATGGCTTTGTTACTCAAGACATCTCATATATTGCCTTGATTGCGATTCAGTATGATGACAGGTTTCTTGGAGGCAGGCACCCAGCATCAACACACAAGACACAACATAGTCGACATGTTCTCCCTGCTGATCTACCAGTACAACAGGAGACTAAATTAGTACCTATAGCGGCTTGGATAAATAACTTGATAAAAGCTATGAAATAATCACGGTATTATTTGATAATAAGTTTAGAGTATTATCTCACAGTTTACGCCATGTTCATCTTTCACTGCCTTCACCACCGCTTGACACCATGGGCATGCCGTCAAGTTCCGTTCTAGTCAATTACACGAAAATGAATCAAGTGTGAGCAACATGAACAAAATATGTGAATCTTTTAATCCCCCACTGCCACTCTAAAATGACTTTTCAGATCCAGCATGCCAATTCCGTGGCAAACTCCCCTCCGGCACGACGGCCATTCCTCGCAGAACGCTAACAACAATTCCCAAGCGACAAAGTTTCATAAAGTCCATAGCTCCCATCGCAGAGGCAGATGATCCTTCTCAATCCGTCTACAGCGAGCTCTTGGCAGCCTCAACACGCTTCTGAGCCAATCCACCCAGCTTCTCAGCAGCAGCACCAAGACTCTGAGGATCAGCGCCGCGGATCATGGCCTGTCCGTTGACGGCGACCTGGTTTCCCTCCTTGAAGAAGAGAAAGGTGGGCATGGCGGTGACGCGGTAGGTGCGGGCGACATCCTGGACGTGGTCGACATTGACCTTTGCGAAGGCGAGCACGTCGGGGACGCTGTGTTTGGTGGCGAGGGTCTCAAAGACGGGGGCGATGGCTTTGCAGGGGGGGCACCAGTCGGCAAAGAAGTCGACGGCGACGTAGGTTGTCGAGTTGAGCAGGGATTGGAGCTCCTCGGAAGAGTTGATGTGGTGGATCATTTTGGGCGCTTGATGTTGATGTCGCGGCTGACGAGAGACTTGAGCGATGATGTTTGTGGCTTGAGAGACGAAGGAAGAGCTTGATGCTTCTTTTCGAATATGAGAATTTCTTGCGATTTTCTTGGCTTGTTTCTTGGACAGTTGAGGCTTTCAACTCGTTTATATTTTCCCCTCGGCAAATGCATGGATCACGGCAGAATCCCGAAGACCAGCTTTGAAATCCCGAGTCCACGTGATGTTACGCCATTTATGCAGCTGATTCCTCATTCTCAACTGTGTAAGCCACAAGCAATAGCTACGGAACATTATGTAAGGGTGCCGCAGCTGTGGCGCATTGCCGAATTATTTGTGATCTTAGTCAGCTTTCGGCGACCAGATTTAAAGAACACCGAATGATTCCACAACCATGAGCGACGGATTTGAGAGCAATCTCTATGCGATAGGGAAGATCGGGCAACTAAATAAATTCAGCTAGCCTTATCGCATTTATTGACTCCTCACGTCCAAATCACGCCACCTTTTTCTTTCACAGATTACCATGATCTGACGCACCATTATGTCTTGCAGCATGCCATTCATTCTCATTTCTACTGAATTACCCTAGACCATTCTGTCACTTTGGTCCCCCAGCTCGTCAACATCTCGTGTGACTTGGTTCCCCTCCTGAAACCCAAGCTCGCTCGCTTCTCATAAACTTGACAAATGACAGATCCGGGGAGCGCTTCCGTGTGCATCCCCCTCACTCTTATCACATCGTGACAAAACGGTAACGGTAAACCCACAAGGGAGGCCACTTTATAACCTTGCCGTTGTGGAAAAAAACCCACGATGCCCCTCAAAGAAGGCGAAATGGCCCCCCGAAAAAGGTACGAGACCCGTTGCAACAGGCACGACAGGCGAATTGATGTGTCGTCAATGACATGTCTCCCCCCTCAACCCCGAGATGGCCCGGATCAACGCTCCGCCGTAAAAAAGAGATTGGGTTTTGCTAGCCTCGGATCAAAGTTGCCAGACACCTGGCGCTACTGCTTAGCTGAAGCCTCATCACGGACATGATTACCGCTAAGAAATAGCCGATTGCAATGCTACACATTCGAAGACCGAGATAAAACAATAGATCGATTAAGTATGAGGAACGCATGACGGCGATTTGAGGTTTTTTCCTCGTCGTAAATAGGGGGCAGGTATTATTATTATTATCTGACACGAGCAGTTACAAATCCACCCGCCAAGGTGTTTCCATTGTCCACTAAAAGTCAGCATTATCAACTGAGAGAAATATCCATATTTTTTTTTTTATTTTTTTGCGGCGCAGAGAATGACGTGCCCCCTCTGGTTGGACGGGATCTCGGCTGTCCCTAATCGGAAGGTGGGGAGCCGCAAAGGGGAAATACTTGCGTCGGGCTGAAAGAAGGCAAGGTTGCCCGCCACCGTGGACCAGCTACCAGCTTTGGACGTTACCCTTCATCGGTACCGTCGTAGACAAGAACGGTGGCTTCGGCGGATGACTCGGACTATAAGGGACATTGTTCCGCGAGTCTGCAGCTTGCAGCTTGTTAGAAACGGCGCGCCGCAAGCCACCAGAAGGGCTATACAGGCTATACAGCGCATGATAAAGGATAATGGTTCAAGGTCTTTACCCCTGTGGCCTGCATGCTTTTTTGTCTCCGAAGCGAAGCGATCCCAAGCCCAGACCCTTCTTGGTAGGTCGAATCTCTCTGTCTCTCGCGCCGAGGCTGCGCACGCCACATGGGCGTTGTCCAGGGCCTTGTAGCGTCCCCACGTGGTGGAGAAAGGTTTCTTGTGGAGCGATTTGCTAACGAGTCAGCAGTCGCCCGGCCAGAGTTTCCGAGTCAGTCAGTCCACACAGACAAGGACGAGACGAGGTTAGGAGGTAGAGAGGGGGGTCAAAGCAAAGGCCACAAGGGTGTGTGTGGTTGTGCAGCGGAATTTATGCCGTACGTAAGTATATACTTGAGTGCTTTGACGTTGATATCGCGGAAAGGGGGTGATACATTGTAGATATGACAAGACAAAGATAACAAAAGCTTGCCAAAAAGATGGTCAGATCTCAACATGCAACAAATGCTTCCATTTTTCTTCTCTGCGCCTTTGCCACCCCGTCAGCCATGTCGCCGCACCCTTGTCCCTTCGGACTTTGACCATGCTTGCACTGCAAATCTGTTGGTTCGTTCGGCCTGTAGCCCGACCGGTCAAGGTAAGGGAACTCGCGGGACTGACAATGCCCATTGGCCAACCCGAGGTCTGTGTGGCGGCCACGGCTTCATTCGGTTGATGGAGCAGAGAACGTGGCACCATGTCTCGCTGAGCCGCGATAGCGTTCTTTTTTGTTTACCCCTGGCTTGTACCGTTCCAGTGGGACAGGCAAGACACCCGCGCAGCCCCGACCCATTCACAGCTCGAGCAGACCCACGATTAATCGGCCGAGGACTGGTGATGCGCCCAGTAAAAATCTCGAGTCTGGAAGCTCCAGAAGCCCGTAGCTTGATGCTGGCGGGTCAGTCTAAGCGGACTAGTGAGAAGCTGGATTGGACTGGACCGGATCAAGGAAAGCCCCCTGAAGGTCCTGCACCCCATCCCAAATAAAAAGTAATGAGGCCATCCTCCCTCGCTCGCCCACCCCCGCGTTGCTTGCTTTGCGCATTTCTTCCCGTCTCCTCAGAAGAAAAGTGTCTTTGCGGAGAACGAGGCCATGCGTCGTGGGTAGTAGCATCGTCAATCCTCACTGACGCGACACACCCGCCGATCCCCCTCCTTTTTTCGAATCGATACCCCATTGTTGATGATCGCAATATCGTCGAGTCAAGAGTTTTTTTCCTTCTTTCTGTCGATAAGACAACCTTCGTTTTCTTAACTACCAACCATGTCGGCCTTTGTGACAGAGATATGGACCTGGTATGCGTTGACGTGGGTGATTGTCATCTGTAGGATGTACGTGAGACATTGAGCCTTTTGTGTTTTTTGCTTGGTAGCTAACCACCATGATTTGCGTAGGATATCACGACGCATGCTACTGGGATCCATCAAGAAGCTCCAAGTTGAAGACTACTTGATGCTATGTGCTATGGTCCGCCCTCTCCGATCGAATGAATGCGCGAAAGCGAAATATCCTCCTCGTTCTAACACGCCCGAATAGATCACCGATACGGTTCTCATGGTCGGCATGTCGATTGTCTCCCGGACGAGCAGCAACCTCATCGATCCCAATGACAAGCACGTCATGTCCCAGGCAGAGATTGATGAGCGAGTCCGGGGATCCAAATGGGTTCTCGTGGTTGAGCAGATGCAGATTATTACTATCTGGACGATGAAGTACTGTCTGCTGCTCATGTACAACCGACTCACGTATGTGATGCAGCTATGCGCCGCTCCGCTTTGAGGAATTGCCGCCTAACGTCTTCGCAGTATGAGTTTGCGACAAAACATTGCCGTCAAGTTTGTCGCCGCCTATGTCACCGTCGGACTTGTTCTCATGGAGATTCTCTACCTTGGAGTTTGGTGCCGGCCCTTTAACCAGTTCTGGGCTGTGCCTCCAAAGAACAGTACGTGCCAAAACATGGTCATCTATGAGGGGGATCAATTGCTAACCGTCATTAGCCCAATGCGCTACCCAGACGAACCATCTCATTGTCAACACCGTCCTCAACATCTCGTCCGATGTCATGATCATCCTGATTCCCATGCCCATCTTCCTCAAGTCCCAACTACCCCTGAAGCGCAAACTTGTCCTCATTGGTGTCTTTGCCCTGGGTGCCTTTACAGTACGCCGTCCTCCTGTCCTATTATCCCCAACTATTCACTAATACTTCTCAGATTCTTTCCGCCATCCTCAGCAAGTTCTACAGCTTCAACGAACCCTTCGGCTCCAACTGGACCTTCTGGTACGTCCGAGAGTCGTCGACAGCCCTCCTCACCTCCAACCTCCCCTACATCTGGACCCTCCTCCGCCGCCTCTTCAACCTCGGCTCCTTCAACGGCTCGTCCTACGGCAAGCGCTCCACAAACCCATCGACCAACTTCCGATCCAACTTTACCAACCACCGCTCCGGCGTGCGCTCCCAAGTCAGGGCCGAAGGAGGAACCCTGCACCGCCTGGACAGCGAGGAGCAGATCAACGCCACCTACTCGATGCCTCTCAAGATCTACCAGAAGCACGAGGTCGAGATCAGCAGCGAAGAAGCTGGTCCCGAAGATCGACGAAGTCCTCCGGGTGTTGTCCCTCGTGATTTGGAGGGTAACAAAGACCTGAGCACACGTGGTTCATCGCGCGACGACATGGAGACTGGCTCAGAGAGGTCAGCCGTGGGCGTCGTCAAGGTGTTCCACGGAGTATGAAACAAGGGGAAAATGAGCATCATTTTCCGCCTACGGGACAAACTTGCGATCTTTTTATTTTGTATAAGTGATTGATTGATGTGAGGGTATCATAATGACTGGAATGGATACCCAATAATGTACAAATATGTTTAATACATAGACCCTCCATGCCTATTGATGGCACTGATAGAATAACAACAGCAATGTCGCTACTCCTGTTTCTCTGAGTCGCGGTAGGGACTGTCTAAAGTGAAACATGAGCAAGGTCCGTCTATTTCGTCTATATGGACCCTGGTTGAACAAGATTAAAGGAAAAACATTACGTCGTGTGTCGTCAAATATCGTAAAGAAGTGGTCAGAGGTGGTTAACCAGCGCAGTAGGGACTCTTCTTCCTGATCCATTCACCCCATCGCCAGAGTACACAAGGAGCAAGCAAGCAGAGAAACATGGCCGTACCAGCAAGTAGACCATTTCCCCAAGCAATACCCAGCTTTTCGTACATGGCAGGGGCGAAGAGGGGAAAGCTGAAGCCAGCCATGGTTCTCACGAACGCTGCTGCTCCAGTAGCACTGGCTGCGTATCGTTCGTAGGAGTCGACAATGTATGTCTGAGCGCATTGGAAAGATTGGATCAAGCCTGCTGCGAAGATGGCTGCACCGATGTTGGGTATAATCCAATGGAGTTGGAGATGGGCCGAGACACCGTATAATATCAGACCTGCTGGTGTTACAAGTGCCGTGGGAAACATTAAGGGTACGCGGAATTCGGGTCGGCCGGGGTGGTTGTAGTGGTTCTTGAGGGTAGCGTAGACCTGAAGATCAACTGTTAGCAACTCTAGTAGCAGATATAGGGTTGATATTTGATGTACCTTGTCGATCAAAGGTCCTGAGATCTGCAGACCTATCACAAACCCAACACCTAGTGAAAGGTAGTTTAAACTAGCTCGGCCGGGTTCTTGGTCGTATTGTTCTTCCCACACCATTGGGAACGAAGCAAGTCTTGAGAGTTGTCAGTTGAGAAGACACAAGTTGAGAAGCATACTTACACCAAGTACATGAGGCCATAGAGATAAGCCCTATACAGCGCCGTGATCTGGATAGCCGGCTGCGTAAACAACATGATGAACGGCCTCATCAGATTCTTGCGCAGCGATTGCAAGAAGGTTCGATCGGGATTCTCATACTCGGTGTGCAAGGCCTGGTTGCCAGTCTCTTTGCGCAGCTTGTCGGCCTTTTTCTTGAGAATCTTGGGGGGATACGTCTCGTTCAGGAAGAGGAAGGCGAGGATTTGGACGAGGGCGTCGGCCATGGAGACTACCCAGAAGACCCATCGCCAGTTCATGTACTGGGTCAAGTAACCTCCGGCTGTCAGGGTGTTAGCAGATGTTGGGTATCGAGGGGATGTTGTAGTTGACTGACCTATGGGTCCTACAGCAGGTCCAAGGAAGGGAGCAAGACTGTAGATGGCGGTTGCTGTTCCTCGTTCTTCAGCTCTCCAGCAATCACTAAGGACACCTCCTCCAAGCTATCATGCCAAGTATTAGCAGAGTCAACATCAAAATGACGAGTCAAACTTACAGCTTGTGGAGCACTCCCCCCAATACCACTTAAGAACCGAAACACAAGGATCTGGTTCTTGGTCTGAGCGAAGCCACAAACCGTGTTGAAGATGAGATAGACCATATTCGCAGACTGGAGAACAACAACCCTCCCATACATCTCAGACAAGGGTGCCAACAGAAAAGGACCAATGGCATAGGCGAGTAGAAATATGGACATGATGAGATAAGTCTCAAAGTCCGACTCAATGTCAAACTCATCTGCCAAGTCGGGCAAAGCCGGGGCGAGCATGGTGGACGAGACGGGAGAGATGAAGGTGAAGCAAGAAACAAGTATAGTAGAAAGCCACTTCTTGTGCTTGGTCCAGTTGTGAGGGTTGGCGGGATCCTTGTTACCATCCCAAGTCACCTTTGCGTCAATGAGTCAGTGGACTGCATGGAAGGCGTGCTAGAAACTGAATG